>CANXYC010647360.1:0-12891 GCA_948193065.1 Aleurites moluccanus | reverse complement strand
AAAATACTCTTTTGCTAGTTTTGTGAGCGTTCTGTAATATTTTCTCAAATTTCTTTTTACTGTATTCACACATGAATATTACTTATCAATTATCCTCAATCCAAAGTCAAAAATTCATCTGTCATCCGTTCCGCTATTTTTACGACGGCGATATCGGTACCGACGTTTTCCGAAATTTTTTTCCGTTTTCGCTCTAACTGGTTTTCTAAAATTATTATTGATTATTTTGATGATTTTAATCTATATACTGAGAATTTTATTCACTAAACCTGTTATGCATTTATAGGGTATTACAATACATAAATGCTCCATTAGTGTCCTATAGGGAGGCAACTATGCATCATGCTATGTATATGAAAGGATGCCCCCTCCAATGGTCTTTACTAGCCTACACAGTCCTTTTTCAACTATCTGCATACTCAAATGTAGACTGAGCAACATGTAAGTTAACAAGAAAATCAATTTCAGGCTATTGTGTTTTCATGAAAAAGTCTTTTATTGCCTGGAAGTCAAAGAAGCAGAGTACTGTGTCAAAATCTTCTGCTGAAGCAGAATATAGAAGCTTAGGTTCTATAGTTTGTGAATTGCAGTATCTGTCCTATCTGGTGCAAGCCTTATAGCTGCCTGTTATGCAACCAATTCCATTATTTTGTGACAACCATGCAGCCATGCACATCATAGCAAACCTTGTCTTTCATGAAAGGACCAAACATATAGAAACAAACTGTCATATAGTGAGGAATAAATACAAAGAAGGCATCATTTCATTCTCTTATATTCCTACCATAATGCAGATAGTTGAACTCTTCACCAAGCCCCTTTTTTCTAAACACTTTCCTTTTCTTTCATACAAAATGAGTCTGTTCATCTCTAACCAGGCACCATCTTGAGGGGGATGTAAGTTATCTTTACTTTTTTATGTAAATATTAGAATACCTATTGTAAATATTAGATTAGTTACTGTGTTAAGTCTTAGTTAGTTAGATAGTTAGCTGCTTGCAACTAATGTTAGTTTTTGTAAAAGAGTCAGATAGGATTGTTAGCTAAGCTGGCATTTAGTTAGGTAACAGACAAGTATTATAAAAGCTAGCTCCAAGTGGGTTTAGTAATTGTATAAGTACTTTATTCATTTTTCAATATTCCATAAAGTTTCTTTCAAGTTTTCTATGGCTTCACTTTCTCTGAGGTTACTGAATGTGATGTTTAGAAATTAGGGTTTAGAAATTACACACTGCCTGTGTTTCTCGATCGAGCCTCTCGAGTAACTAGAGGGAAAGGGTAACAATGTTCATATATAGGCTTTTGGATATAGCTATATCTTTAGAATATCTACTTTTTAACTTTGATATAGTTGTTTTGCTCTTCTTCCATTGTGAACAAGTTGCTTGATGAGGAAATTGAAGAAGACAAATTGTTCTGGAACCAAGAAGCTCTTAAAGAGATTGTTTATTTAATAGCCTATGTTATTTACCTTTGGTATTAAAATTTGAAATTATAATTCTGTGAATATACTATAATGCTTCTTAATTAAACCATTGTATTTAGAGTAATAAAGAATCAAGATTTTTTACTTATTGCCTTCTTTCTTTGTTTTTGTTTTAATTTTTAGGAAGAGAATGAGGTTAATTATGAAGCAGAGCAGGAGGTTGCCAATGAGTTTCTCTCTATATATTTTCTCTCTCCATATGTGTCAAACATGCATGGAGAGAGAGCTTGTGATTCTACAGTCATATGTCCCACAAGGCAGAAATTGAAGTACTCTTACGTGGCATGCTTAATCATTAACACTAGTGACAAGGCATCCGACTAGGTTTTCGGTGATGACATGGTGTGTCAGGTCAGATTTTCAATAATAGATTCTAGTGAGTGACCTATAAATGAAATATTTTATAAAAATCAGTGATTGATAAGAAATAATATTTTTCTTAGTGTTCAAAATGAAAAAAAAAAAATCACTAAAATTTGGTGACTGATTTTGCCTTTTACCCTATAGAGTTGATTTCCTTTTCGTTTCTCATTTTATCTTCATTGGCAATGTTTTTAAATAATAAGGTGGTATACAAATTGACTTTTTTGTGCTCCGTACTAAATTAATTTATCTGATGGAGTCAAATTCATAGAGATCTTTATGTAAGCCTCCTTATCTCCAACAATATGATTAATAAATATGTGGAGGAAAATGTGGAAATATGAAGGCTTGAAGATTACACGGTTATCCATGGAGAAGTGTTTGATTTAGGGTTTGTTTGTTTAGTATTAACTTTTAGGAAGACGAACGAAAAGAACAAAAAATGATTTAATGTTTTTTTTTTTAAAAAAAGAGGTGCGACTTTTTTATCCGTAGATATCTTATTCATTGTTATATTAAATATTTTAATACGTAATTCATTAATATCATTAATATTTAATTATTTAATATACAATATAAATTAAGAAATTATTTTTCTTAAATACAACATTTCACCAGTTATTGTAGAATTCACATTTGAATTAAATTTTAATTCATTATATAAAATTTTAAAAATATCTTTAAGAGAAAAAAAAATATTAAAAAATTCTTAAAATTTAAATCTCACTCATACAATTTTTTTTGCACATTTTAGGATACTAAATAAATTCATAATTTAATAGCCATATTTTATAATTACTTATGAATAATCCAACTTTGATCTTATAAATAATAATAACCACATATAACTATTAGATTAAAGATTTTATGAAATTTATGAATTTATTTGGTTTCTTAAGACGTTTAAAAAATTTTGTATATATGGAATTTTATATTTAAGAATTCTTTAATTTTTATCTTAAAAATATTTTAAATTTTTATAATTAATTAAAATTAAATTCTAATTCAAAAGTGACTCCTATAATGCCTAGCGGAATTTCATGCTAGAGAAAAATATTTTCTTAAGTTATATTTTGTATTAAATGACTAAATATTAAAAGTATTATAAATTTGGTATTAAAATATTATGAATAGGCAATGGGAGGTTAGAGTTCAACATATTTGTAGAGGGGACAATTAAGTTGCTGATGGGTGAGCTAACCTGACTTTGGAGCATCAAAGAGGATGGAGGGTCTTGCCTCAACCATCTGTGCTGGAAAAGCTTCTTGCTAATAGAGTTGGGGTCTGTTGGCCTCGTAGGTAATTTGCTGGTTTATATTTTTCTGTGCTTTTAAAGTATCTGATATAACAAATCATATGCTACCTAATTGTAAAAAAAAAAAAAAAAAAAAAAAAAGAAAAAAATCATAGGCCCCTTTCAAGAAAAAGGTCAAACCACAAAATAGTTTTTTGTATTTTTCCCTAACTTTTAATAATAATTGAAGGTTGGTTTGTTTATATTTCTGACTTGTTTTGATATTAGTTTGGAGAAATTATAATATTAGAAAATTTAATATTAGAAAATGGAAGGTAACTTTAATATGGGCAACCAAAAATTTTGGTCCCAAAGTATACATAGAAAAAATATTTGTTGGTTATAAAGCAAATGAAATTAATATTTTACTTTAATTATGAAATTTCGATCTAAATTACTTCGAGTCAAATTTATTTAAAATAAATAATATTTTAACTTTGTCACAATATTTCTAATTAATTAGAAAAATGAGTAAAATTAAGATTGTAATCCAACAATCATAAAAACACTATCTACTTGTTTTAATTTTATTTTTCCTTCCTATCAAAACAAAAACAAAAAGATGGAGAAAAATTTGTCACTGATTCTTTTTTTTTTCTCTTATTATTTTCTCTCTCTTAATTTCTTATTTGCTAGGTTTTTACAGATTTTTGTGATTTAAAATCTTTTAAATGAAAATATTTTGTTACTAATTTAACAATAATATATTATTAATTAGTCTATTAACATTGCCTTTTTTTTTAAATTATTTGATTTTTTTTTTTATAAAAAGAAAAGAAAAGATTGTATAATGTATAAGACATAAAATATTATAACGGTTTGAAATTTTCTTATTACTTTCATGCGTTTTGCTTATTTCTTGATCCCTGTGATTTTTAATCATGGCTTCACCCATTTATACAAATATATAACCAATCAATGCAAAAGAACAAGGTAAGAGTTATCTTTAAGGTCCTTGGATAACCAACATGCCCAAGTTCATATGAATTTTGTGCAAGTTCCTCATAGAGAATCCAGTCTCTAGTAAATGATGACATTCATTTTGATTGATTTATAAAAAGAAAAGTTTTGATTCATTAACATACTTTTATAAGTCATAATTTTATTTTTATTTAAAGATAAAAATAAGACTAATAATTTTTTTTTTTTTTTAATTTAACAATAAGATAATATCACGAATAAATTTTCGCATATCATGCTAAATTTTTCTTTTGAATAAATGAGAAAAAAAAAATCTTCTTTTATGATTTAATGTAGAAAATCAAAGTCATCTTAATAAAAAGATGAGTAAACTTCCTTTTTAACTAATTAAAAATTTAATTATTTATATTAATGAGATGTGATTTAAATAATAAAATACACTTGTATTTTATGATGAGATCTCAATATTTATCTATGAAAAATGTATAAATTGAAAGGGATAATTACGAAATCAGAAACAAAAATAGAAAAATGGCAATAACTGTAATTAAAAAAAAATAAAAAAACTAATAATTCATTTTATTACTTCGTATTTCACAATTTATAATATTTTACCTAACCAGCACTTTTGTCTGCTCCGAATTAGCCGATGGATAACCATCAACCCAGCAGAGACAATGGACCATCATCAAAGCCATCATTAGTAGGAAGCAGTTTTAATTAATTAGTGTTTTTTGAGGGAAACTAATTAATAATAAGTTTTTCTTTTCAATAATTCTTTAAAATGTTGTTAAATATCTTGAAGTTCTGAAATTTTCTGTGACTCATATAATTCTTACAAATTATTCTCTATTTATTGAATCAAATTCAAGTAATTTTGTTGGGTGGATATCAATTAAGTTTTATTGTGCACAGCCATTTTCACTTGATTGTATGCGGGCGGAACTAGTGGAGTGTTGAGGGGCTATGGCTCCCAAGCTTTTTAAAAATAATAGTTATATCCATTTATTTTTATAAACAGATAACATTGGCCTTTTCAAACTTTTAAAATTTTATATTTGAGTCTCTCTCTCTATATTTTTTAAAATATATATTTAGTCCTTTTAAATTTTTAAAATTATGTTTATTATATATATTTATCACCATAAATTTTTAAAATTTTTATTTATTATATATATATATATATATATATATATATATATATATATATAATAAATTTTAATTTTTTTTTTTATTATCCTTACAAACTCAATTTTTTTATTTATGTCTATTCTTCGTCCCTCCAGATCTTAAAGTTTAATCTTACCCCAGATTCTATGGGAGTTTTTCGTGAGTTGAGCAGTAATTTCCAATTTAGGAAAAATCTGTTGGTTAGATGAATTAGACTTGCAAAAATTTAATACTTTCCAAAATTATAAGGAACATTCAAATTAAATCTCATCAATATTAATTATTTTTCTAGAAGTAATACAGTAGCTGATGTGATTAATGGAAGGTATTAATAAATGAATTTGTAAGTGAGGCAAGTGCATTGATTAATAATAAAGAGGATCATTATAAGCCCTATTTGGTTGGGATTAATTTGTTATTGACTTTGTGGAATGAAATCTACTCTATAGAAGATGTTTTTTAGAAGTTATTAAACATAACGAGAATATAATTTTTTTATTTACATAAAAATAATTTTTATAAATATATCTTTATTTTAATTATATATAAATTCATTTTTATATAAATAAGAAAAATATATTTTTGTTTTATCTAATAATTTTTTATTTTTTAAGTGTCTTAAACCAGTAGGTTTTATGTCCCCAGTGGTAAGAGCTTTGGCCTCGGAGGGGACTCTCCACCTTGTGTGGAAAATGTGGATTGAAAGTAATATTAGATTTTGAATTCTTAAAAGTCTTTGGATATAAACTGTATCCATATAATATATTAGTGTAAATATAAATAAAAAGTTTCTATCTAATGAAAAAAAAAAAGGATTAGGTTTGGTGATAGCTTGGTTAAGTTAGTTCATATGTATATAAACATGTTATTTTAAAAATTTAGTACTATATATTATATATTTTATTTAAGTTTAATTATATATATAAGTTATATTTTTATTATATAGAATTATTAAATAAATTAAAAAATAGTTGAAATTATGGGTATTTTTGATAAATCTCTAAATAATTTTATTTACTGCTCAGTTTTTTTGTGAAAAATATATTTTTAGAAAAAAATTTCTAAATATTTTGGCATTTGAGACGTTTAAAAAAAACATTAATGAACAGAAATATTTTCTGATTAAAGATTAAGTTAATTTATTTCTAAGAAAATAATTTCTTCTTTTAAAGAGATTCAATTTTCAAATTTTGAAAAATTCACAATAATAAAATTAATTAATGAGGAAAAATATATTTATTACTGTGTTGATCAATTATCAATCATGTTATGTTTTTGGTCATCAATAATTGTCAAAATTTAGATTTTTTTGGGTATTTATCTAAAATATCCTTAAATTTTTGGCTTTTTACAATTATACGTCTCCTTTGAAAATAAACTATCATACTTTAAATTTCTAAAATTGTTCATAATTATACTTTTTAGTCAAAATTACTCTTTTAAGCTTTTCTCTCTCCTAGCGACATATGACATTAGGGGTGAGTAAAAATTGAGAAAATTAAAAATTGAATCGAATTTAGCTCAGTTCGATTCAAAATTTTGGTTTGGTTAATTTTTTTTGAAATTTTTATTAATTTGGTTCAGTTAAAAAACTGAAGTAATTAAACTGACTGAAATATAAATATATTATATTTATATATATATTTATTTAAAATATATATTTTAATAATTTTATATTTATTTTATTTAAAAAATAAAATAATTAAATAACTGAACCGAAATATATCGGTTTGATTTGAAAATTTTGGTTTAGTTTAGTTCAAATTGATTTCTATAAATTATAGTTTGATTTATTTAGTTTTTGAAAAATTTGATTCGATACAAATCGAACCGATTAATTGCTCACTCCTAATGATATGGATTAAAAATATAAATTACATAATAGTATTGAATCCCCTATATTTAGTCTAACTAACAAGTTGATCCATATTCTATTTAAAATAACTAAAGTTTTTTCATTAAGTGAATGAAAAATACAAAAATACCCTTGTATATATAGTATATGATTATAAACCTAATAAATTATTGAAGAATTCTTCCCATCCATATATAGTGTTTTGATCTAAAATTTCAATTCTTCCATGTTTCAGCAATAACATATTATTTCATGTCAAAATATGAAAGAAACAAATGTTTCCACGACTCTACCACCCAGTCAATCCTATTCCATTTAATCTCTATTTCATGGCCACATATCTTTCTCTCATTTTGGTATATTTCTTTTCGTTTTGAATAAAAAATAAATTAAATTTTAATTTTTTGAAATTTTCACCTAATTTTTTTAAAAATTAAATAATAAAAATATATTTTTATTATAAATAATAAAAAAGATTATACACACTATAAAAAAGTATATATAAGCTTTTATTTTAATTATTTTGAAATACACGTAATTTTTTTACTTAAAATATAATTTTTATATTATTAGAATATATAAATACTTCTTAAAAAATTTTAAATAAAAATTAAGTTGCATAGAATTAAAAAATAAAAATAAAATTCTTAATTACATACCAAAATTAAATTTGGATCTAATTAGACGAGTTGAAAAAAAATCACTAATTGATTTTATTTTTTTTATAATCAAGGATATTTTAGTTCTTTTACAGTTAAATATGCCATTAACTGCTAAAATTATTTTGAATAATAACAAAGGTCTACTTTGTTAGAAAAATAAATGTAATAGATTATTTAATTAATTTTCTAAAAATGAGGTATGAAATTATTAATTAAAGTAAATATAAGAGATTAAATAGTAATATATTCTTTTTATTTGTAATCCATATTACATGCCACCAAGAGACAAAAACTCAAAGTAGCAATTTTGATTAAGGGGATTATGAATAAATTTGAAAGTTTTGAATATTATAATTTACTTTCAAATGATATGATATAATTATAAAATGTTTAAAAGTTCATAGTATTTTAGACCGACAAACTCTTTTTTTTTTTTTTTTTTTAACATCTAGTAATAAATAGAAAAGTTATAAAGTTGTATTTTTGTTAGGGAGCCAGGACTTGATAATCTTGGCTCTTCATGTGATGCCTAAACTATCCATAATTTAAGGCCAACCAATCTTACCCGAACCTTAAGCACCTTCAATGAAGGGACATTATCACATTAGTAAATTATCTGGATATAACTTAGGTCTTACCCGAACCTTAAACTAATTGGATAAACCATACCGCAAAACTTCTTCTATATGAAAACCTTTAACTCAGAAGATATATGCAATATGGATAATCCCTCTCCATAGTGTAGTAAAACTGCTGCTTGTTGAGATCCACATTTTTCTTTTCTACAGGATGAATCTTGTCCAGGCAGGGACATCATGGTGGTTAAGTGTCATGGTCTCTATTCCTGTAAACATTGGAATATTCCATTAATTGTTGGTTTATATTATAAAATTTGATTTTACATAGCAAGTGTCCTTGGTCTGCTATATTACTGTGAATATAAAAAGATTCTACCTATTGTCAATAATAAATAAAGGTCGAAACCTATCTCCTTAAATTCATTAGGCTCTAGCTAGGGTAGCTTGCTTCATAAATTGGTACAGAGGGGTAGGTAGGTTCAAGTGGGTGTAGGTCATTAAAAAAATAAATAAATATCATTGATTTATACAAAAAAATTTATTTTTATATACTATCTAAATTCATTCATGTTTAATTTTTTAAAAATTTTATATATATATAAAAATTTTTAATTATTAATTTACTTAAAATTAATTTTTTATTTTCGTTCTCTTAATATCAATTTTTAACTTCGATTAAATATAAACCCATTACGATTTTATAATATTATAAGTTTGTATATATAATTTAACTTTCAATTAATTTTTTATTTAAGAAAAACTTTCAATTAATTTTCAATATATTAATTAAGTAAAATAAAATTAAATATTTTCTCATAAAATATTATCCGGTAAACAAATTGAGCCTAAATTTGAAGAGTATCAATATGAGTTTATCTAGTTTCATGAGCCATTGGCGTTACATTTTGAGATTTGAGTTGGCTACTTTAATAAACAACTAAAGTCAAAGCTTGCATTTTATATAAAAATTAAATTATTAAATAAAAGTTATATCCAAGTTTGAAAAAATAATATTAATTGAATGGCAGTGAATCCATTTTCGTGTTTGGACTACAATACGCTAAATTAATTCCATGTACTGTTGCACAAGCTGAAATTTGTATCGCAAAAACAATGCCGCGTGGATTTCCTTATCACTTGTCGCCATGTCGTAATTGGAGAATTATTCATGAGCGTTGATAAGAAATATAATATAAGAAAAAATTTATATTGATTAAATATAAATATATTAATTAAATATTTATTAAATTTTTTTAATATAAATTATTTATTTTTTAATTTTTAATAGTCACATTAATTTTATTTTTTATTTTTTAATAACAATTATTAAGTAATCAAGTAACTAATATTTATAAAAATTTAATTTAAATTTTTTTTAAAACAACTACTATTTATTTAAATAAAAAAATTAAATTATATCATATTAAAAAATATTTAAATAAAAAGATAAATATTTATATTTATCTCTAATGATCATTATACATATCAATAGCAACAACTAATAATAATTTTATTAAACGATTAACAACAATCAACTATCAGCTAACAGTTATCAGCTATCAGTAACAATTAACAACAGTTAGAATAATTAGATTAAATAAGGCCTAAATGATTAATATATAGTAGGATTATAACTCAAAATTTTAATGAGAGTTAGAAGAATACATTTTTTTATTTTATGTATGATAAATATTTTTCGATTGAGTGGATGATTATTTTTTTTAAAAGTAGAATTCTTATTTTAATATTATACCTATTTAAATGAGAATTCTTATAAAGTTAATATTGGTAATGAGAAATATTATAAATATAAATATTATAGGAGAGGTTCTTTAACTTTTGCCTAAGTATGTGATTGACTCTTGATCAAATAGTTGATTGAAGTAGTTTTGACCCAATGTTATGGTAAAAATTATTGTGCGAGAATTATAGTAGTCACAAAGTATATGTGTAGAGTGTCTTTGATGATATTATAAGAGAGTTTGTAGTTTTATCTGTTTAAAAATTGTAACATGTTAATATGGTAGATTATCTTTTCGAGAGATCGTGGACGTAGATTTATTGAGAGACTGAACCACATAAAAATTAGTTTGTGTTGTTTTTCTCTTTTCTCATCGATGTACTTATAATTTTGAATTGTCCCTAATAAATGATATCAGAGTTGCTAGTTCTTCTTCTAGGGGGTTCAAGAGTTATTTTTTAAAAGAGAAAAAATATTAAAATTAAGAATTTTTTTATAGATTGAGAGAATAATGAAGAGTGAAATTATCTCAATTGAAAGATATTGAAGAATTTAAAGAAGCTAGAAAGAGAAAATGAAGAACAAGATGAAAATTGATGAAGATGATTATGTGATATGTTGAGTTTTAATTGAGGCGGAGATCTAACATGCATATTTAATAATTGAAGAATTGTGAAGATTTGAAGATTGTATAAAAGATTTTGAGGCAAGATGAAAATTATTGAGATTGTTAAGAAATCAAAATTGCATAATTGAGAGATTTTGAGTTAAGATGAAAATTGTTAGGATTATAACTCAAAATTTTAATGGGAGTTAAAAGAATATATATTTTTTTTATTTTACATATGAGAAATATTTTTCAAAAGAATGGATAAAAATAAGAAGAATTAGACTACCTGAAATACCAGTTGTCATTAACATTTTATGAAATTTTTTTGATAAAAAAATCTTTCTTCCTCTAGGACTCAAAATTTTAATGGGAGCTGAAATAATACATTTTTTTTATTTTATATAATAGAAATATTCTTCAAATGAGTGGACAAAAATAAGAAGAATTAGACCACCTGAAACATCAGCTGTGATTAACATTTTAAGAAATTTTTTTGATAAAAAAAATCTTTCTTCCTCTTCAAATAAATTAAAATCATTTTTAACTAAAAAAATAGAGAGAGATAACTCATTATATTTGAAATTGTGTTTTAATAATTTACATATCAAATTTCATTGTTCTAAAATTAATAGTTTTAATTTTTAAGATTTATTAATTATCTAACACTTTAATTTTTATTTGTAATATTATCAAATTTTCATTATATTTTAGACATCTATAAATATTTTAATTTATAAAATATTTTTTTACTTATAATTTTAAAACATGAATTAAGAAAAGAATAGAAAAGAAAAACATGAATTTGTAAAACTATATTGCTTAGCTTGTTTTGGTAAAATTAAGAAAAGAAAAATTTTAGGAAATAAATAAATGGATATAGTGATTAAAGAAAATCTTAAAATATTCAGAAAGCATTAAGAAAAGCAAAATAATAATAATAATAAATATTATAAAAATCAGAAAGTAATAATAAAATTCATATTAAAGCACAATGACATGCACAATTATCCAATTGATTTTTAATAGCTCACTGAAAAATGCATTGACCAATGGAGAAAAACCGCGTCACATGGCTCACCTTGTGAGCAAGTTACCGCAAAATATGTATATTACATATTTTTTATTAAAGGGGGAGAAAGAAGGAGGGGCGCATGGCCACCCAGTCTACATATAGCTTTGGTAAAGGGATGACTCTGCGTCCCTCCAACACATGCGTCACAGCCCGAAATCACCAGGACAAAAGCCACTTAATTAATACAAAAGTGAAAAAGGACAAATCATAATATTTATTAGCTCTAGAGGCAATTTCAATGTGGACTCGACTTATTTTAGCTAAACTCAACCTAAATATTTTAATTAAATACATGTGATTGTAACAAGGATGAGTTATAGAAAATCAAACTCAATTAAAATTAGTTTTGTTAAGTTTAAAATAAGCTTAATACTAACATAGTGAGATAATGATTCTAATTTTTGTGGTGATTGACCATTTATCTAAAATATTTCATTTTATTTTTTATAATAAAATTACATGTAGTTAAAGTTATTCAATTGTATCTTGGTCAAGTCTATCGTATTCATAAATTACCTACTTTTATCATTTTTGATAGAAATGTAGGAAATCGAAATCATAAAAGGGCAGCGGAATAAAATTTTTATTCGATTTCCTCTATGATCCATATGAAGATCCAAATCAGAAGGTTAGGGTTTATACCTTTGGTTGATGATTCAACTACGAAAGAACGAATCTGAGTCAGGAGCAGAAGCTTTTGTGCCTTCTGCCTCTACGGTATCCACACGAATGGATCGTATCTTCTTTGATTCGTCTCACGAACAAGAAGATAATCTCCAAGACGTTTTGCTAGATTCGTCTAAGAGAATTAGGATTAGGGTTCACTTGCTTTTTCTGAAAAACGACAGAAAAAAAAGTCACACCTAAAAATAACATCATATATGTATTTATAGGCATTTAACCCTAGCATTAGGTTAACCAATAAAACTCTAATTCGGCCCATCTAACTTGGGCTCGAATTTTGGGCTTATATTAGTTCTTAGTTAAATAATTTAGCCCAATGCTTATTTTTTTAATTCATCTCATGAATTAAAATTCCTATTATCGATCCGATCTAAATGTGTGACCCTATAGGTTCCCATAACATTAGCAGTGACATAAAATCATATTTTATGTCACAAGCAGTGAGCGGTGTCTAG
>CANXYC010647301.1:0-13786 GCA_948193065.1 Aleurites moluccanus | reverse complement strand
TGCATATCCAGATATTGAAGGTAAATCCTCTTCTGTCAATATGAGGTCTATATCATGAGGTCTTCCTTTCAGCATTTCCCATGCTTTTAAGCCATCAGGGACGGCCGCAACTGCTCAAACAGAAAATCAAAATCATTTTTAGTTTGAAGTATAGCATCCCAAAAATTTTAGGATTCACAAAAAATTAGTTTGTAGGTATATATTCTAATGGTGAACATACTACAAATATAAAGAAAAAAATCAAGTAAGCAAATTAATGTGACTTATGTGGAACTGTCAGATGTTGTAAATAGAAGCTAGAAAACAGGTATTCAATCCTCAATTCCACAGCCAGAGATTTGGAGCCATGAGTTCACACTTCACAGCAAATTCTCTAATTTTAACAATTCCCCATGATATTACTTGGTTCACAAAATCATTTTTTTTAATTATTGAAAAATCTGTAGCTATTGAAGAAAAAAAACAAAAAGAACAAAAAATTATCAAATTACAATTTTGAGAGAATCCCTATCATTATCTTGAAATACCAATAAGGATCAATACATACACACTCATCTTTTCAAATTTCAAATACAAAAGCCACAGATTATGGACACAGAAACAAACAACACAAAAATCCAAAAAACACACAGAACCCAATTCAACAATTCACAAACAAAAACACAAAATTCAAAGAAACAAACAATTAGACAAAAAAAAAAAAAAAACTGACCTTTATAGCTACATTTCCTGAGCAAAGCAGCTATAATTTGCCTAGTAGAATCATCAGCTTCAACCAATAATACTCTCAACACCATTCTTGGTAACAATTTCTCCCACTTTACCACCAACCCATTTCTCTTCTTCCCTGTTTCCTTCTCTTGCTGCTCTTCTTGTTCGAGTTCTTCTACCTTCTCAATATCTATCTCTTCGCTACTAATCACTAATTCTCCCATAATCTCACACACTGTTTTTCTCTGCTTAGCTAGGCAAAACCAGAAAAAATCTCATCCTCTGCTAAAAAATATCCAAAAAAATAACTTTGTAAATTAAACAAATATCTGAAAATCTTCGCTGCCTCTAATATTTAACTGGAATCTAATGGTTCAAATTAAAGTCAATTGACAACGTAAGGCAAAAATATTCCACCAGCTACATACACGCAAAATATCTATGTACCTCATTTACATGGGTCCACGTGTTGCTACCTCAGCCATCCAATTCTGTCTAAGAGAAGGCAGATAGAGAGATCAAAAGGTATTGGCCGATTGGACTCTGTTTCTCTCTCTTGTTTTGGTGATGCATATTTAAAGGTCAAAAAGACCCTTCATTATAAAATTTAAAGATAAAATTTTTAAATTATTATATTAAATAATTTTAAAAGATTTTAAAATATATATTATTAAATAATTTAAAATAATTATGTATTAAAAATAGCTAATTACTATTCTCTTTAAAATGATCTAAAATATTATTTTTTTTTAATTTTTTAAAAATATATTAATTCTTTATTAGAAATATTTCATTATATTAATACATCATTCCATCTAATTTTATAATTAATCAATAAAAAATATAAAAAAAATAAAAATATCTATATCATTTATTTTTAATTAATTACATTTTATTTTTTACTTTAAAAAAATATTTTTTAGAATTAAAAATTTATTTTCATATTTTTTGATGAATTTGAAAATAAAAGTAAACAAATAAAAAATAATTTAAGAAGAAATTAAATTATTTTCTTCTTAAATTTTTTAATATAAATAAAAAATTTATTTTTATATTTTTGACAAATTTAAAAATAAAAAGTAAAAATATTTTTTATTTTTTATTTTCAATTTTTTTATTTTTTAAAAAATAAAATAAAAATTATTTTTATTTATTTTATTTTCAAAGTTGTCAAAAAATATAAAATTATATTTTTTAACCTTAATTTTTTTTAAAATAAAAATAAAATATAATTAATTAAAAATAAAGAGTAAAAATATTTCTATTTTTTTATTATGCTTGTTGACCATTTTAAAATTGATTAACAATGAAATTTGATAAAATAAAATTAATGTATTTTTGAAAGACCTATAAGGTTTCGTTTGGAGAGTCTGTAATTGGAATTGAAATTTTTAATTTCAGTATTTGACAGTTATCTATAATTAAAATTGAAATTTTAACTACAATTTTATGAAATTATAATATAACTAAAAAATCAATTCCACAATTTTATTTTCAATTCATAAGAATTACAATTTTATAATTACCATTATAATCCTCTCTTCTACTGTCACCATCACATTTATCTTTAGAGCCATCGCTGGTGATGATGGTTTGCCATCGTCAGCGACGGTGATCTGCCATCTCAGGCAACGGTTGTCTGCCATCTTCGACGACGGTAACTCGCCTGATAGTTATCACTGGCGATGATGGCTCGTTGGACCATCATCGTCGACAACGATGACTCTCCGGACTGCCATCGTCTGCGATTCACCACCACTTTCATTATCACCGTCGATAGTCCACCACCACTTCTAATTCAAATAAATATTTTTATCGTCACCAATTTTTTATGTGAAATAAATGTTAGAATTATAATTTTAACAGAATTTTAATTTTAAAAAATTAGAATTAAAATTAAAATTTTTAAATTTAATTTTAATTATTGTTTCCAAACGAAACTTAAAAGAAGTTAGGAAATCATAATTAATTTTATTAAAAATTATAATTTTAAGTGATGATTAGTATCATAGATATTTCTTTGATATTTTTATCTTGTGTGGGTCCATCTTAGTAGATTTTATAATAATATTAGCTGCACTTGGTTAGATATTTTGGCTAGTTGCTTCATAAGAGGACAATTGTATCTTATGGACAAGACTTTGACACGTGGAATTGCATTACATCTACAATTTTACTAAATAAGAGTTTTATTATTATTATTATCTCACACGTGTGTGGCTTTGAAGTTGTCAAATATTTTTTTTATGTTTTTGTTAGGATTGGCTATTCCTTTGTGTGTGTTCCCTTAAATTACAACACAACCATTCTTCCTTGCACATGCCAAGGTAATGGTTTTGTTAATGGCATAAGGTTGAAATTGTTCCTCGTACTTTTTATAAAAGTTGAAATTTAATTTTTAGGCTTAAATAGATTATTCAGTTTGCAATTTTAGCTTAAATTAACCAATTTATAATAATAAATTTATTGATATATTTTTTATATTAAATAAAAATTATTTAAATAGCTAAAAATATATTATAAATACGTTAAATTTAGACCGTTAAATATAATATATAAAATTTATAATGTATTTTCTCTATCCATATGATTTTTATTTAGTATAAAAAAAATCAATAAATTCATTATATCAAATACTATCAAAATATATTTTTTAAAAATTTTATAAAATTTTTTAAATAATTAAAATAAAACGCATAAAAAATTATTGTATAAAAATACATAGCAACCCTTCAACCCCTAACCCCATTTAATATATATAAAAGTAAAATTACATGAAATAAATAAAACATTAATTTTTCTCTCATAAAGTGGGCTTAAAACATGAAAATCAGACATATTTTTCCTCTAAATTAATATCACCTAACAACTACTAAATATCATTCATTTATTTTTTTCTTTAAAAAAAAGCAAAGAATAAAATTTGCATGCTCAGTCTGTAAAATCAATCATCATTGCTTAGTGATGTACTTTAATTAACTAACAAGATTGACATCCAAGTATAAAGAAGAATTTGAAGTTAAGGTAATTGATTTTGTACTGTTTCATTTATATTAGAGTTAATTTGGTTTAATAGCTTAATAAAAATAATTTAGGGTTACAATTTAATCAACAAATTATAAAAATCCATCATTATTTTATATTATCTATTAAGTGCAGTTGCTGATTTGATTTTTTATTTAATTTGTTTGTTTGGGTTTATCGATTTATGGTCCCAAATACTATTAGTTAGTTAGAAGAGTTAGTCCCTTTTATTTGTTATTGTATTATTTTATATATTTAAATAATTTAATCAATTTTTGTTGTCCCTTCTGTATGTTATTATGCTATTTTATTGAACTAAAAAATTTAATTAACTTTATTGGGCTGTATATGTTACTGACTGGTTCCATTTTATTTTTTAATTATAATTAAATTGTAGGTTGTGATTTCAAATAGAGGTTATTGTAAGGATATATCATAAGGGTAAGATTTTTTTTTTACCCACATCTTAGATATGAAGGAGGACTATTAATGATTTCCCTATTAGAGATACTGATGAATTACATCAAATGGTAATAGGTAAAATGGTTAAATAATTATGTTATAATCAAAATTCTAAATTGTACTTGTTGCTTAAAGGGAGCACTGATCTGAAAAATGGATTGAGATTTTTGTATAATGATAATTGGGTGTATGAGAATTTGCATGATTGTAATAAATGGGATTTTGTTGATGTTTATATGGAGTGTGCAATAGATAGTCCTGAAGTTATTGAGGAAGAGGTAATACTTGTAATATTTGGTGTTGATAGTGGTGGGGGAATGATGTAGGTTGTAGTAGCAATATATTGAGGATTGATGCAGTGGAGGGTGAGACGGTGATATGTGGTACAAGAGGTATTGATAAAGAGGAAAGAGTAGAAACTGAGAGTAATTATGATGATGTATATGCAGATATAAAAGTTGAACTTGTAATTAATAGTGAGGTGGTAAACGAGAAATCAAATGACAATGTATTTGGGGAACTAAATGTACCTGAAAACATTAATTTATCTATCAGTTCTACTTGTACCTTTAAGTGTGATATTGAGTCATTTAATTTCAATGAAATTGTGGATCTTGGTGTTAAAAATCCACATGAGCAACCAAATGAAAAGAATAACTTTGTGGCTACAGATCCAAGGGGAAATGAGAATTCTTCTGAGAATGGGAGAAATAAGAGTGGTAAAGCAGTTGATGGAGATCCAAAAGGTGGAATACACAGCGTAAGACAAATAGAATGGAATCATAACTCAAGCCAAACATAAAGGAATATCCTGAAAGTTCCAGTTACAACAGACTTCTTAGGTATAAATGATGATGAAGAGTTTGTAGTTGATGTTGACTTTGGCTCTGATGTATGTAATGAAGAGCTTATGGAAGCAAGGGATAAGATTAGGAAATACAATATTAGAATAGCTAAAGCTACAGGCAAAGCTCAAGCTAAGCAGAGGAGTAAAGCTTCAAATTTTGGTGGGACTAAAAGTGAAATAGAAGAGAGTGATTCAGATGTTGACACTGATAGAGGGGAACTTATGGAAGAAGACACTACAGGAGAGGCATTTCTAAGGGTAGAAGAAGTGGGCACTGATTTTGAATTTAATGACATGGTGATAATATTTCCATTGAAGAGTCATTTGGGGATGAAGACAATTAGAATGTAAAAAGGAAGCACTCTGAAAGGATATTATTTGATGATAAGTCACCAATTCCTGTCTTTGTACTTGGGATGCCATTTGAAAATGCTGATCAATTTAGGCAAGCTTTACTAGATATGTTAAGTTGTAGTAGAAAAGAAATGATAGTTGAAGAATACTTGTTGTTTGTAAGTATAAAGCATGTCCTTAGAGAATTTCTGTAAGTAATGATAGCTTACAATCCTAAACATGTATGCTATAAAGTATTTAGAAATACTAGGGTTTCTTGTAAGTTTTTAGTAGCCACTTGAGAAGTGTGTTTAATGAGAAGTCTAACATGAAGATTAAAAACATAATTACTTTGTAGATAAGTAATTAAGGATAAATGTCAATTACAATATGATCAAAAGAGTGAGGAGGCAATTGAAGCAAGAATTTGAAGGTGATTACAAAGTTGAGTATGCTAGATCAGAAGACTTTGCAGAGGAACTAAGGAAAACAAATTCTTGAATCACAACTGAATTGTTCACAGAGGATGATTTTATTACGCTCAAATCTTTCTATGTTTGCTTTGAAGTAGGGATGGAGAGTTGGTTGTAGGCCCATTATTGTATTGTCGGTTACTTCTTGAAAATATTTTTAAGGGGCCAATTACTTATACCAGTTGGGAGGGATTGTAATAACCAACAATTTGCAATTGCTTGGGCTGTAGTGAAGTAGGAAGACAAACCTATATCGAGCTGGTTTTTGCATGTGGTAAAGAAAGATCTTGATATAGAAGATGGTCATAAATGACTATTATAATAACCCAAAATTTTTATGAATTTAAAAATATTATTTTATGAAAAAATATTTTTTATGAAATTATTTTATTTTTTATTAGAATTGATTTTTTTTTAAACAAATTATACTAAATTATTATTATTTTTTATTTTTTTATTTTAAAGTTCTAATATGTCAAAACAAAGAATATTTTATAAAAATTTTAGTGAATAGTTATTTATAATTTTTAAAATTAAAAATAAATATTTTATAAATTTTTAAAATAAAAAATAATACATATGGTGAGACTTGATATTGAGTCTAGTGGAGGGAGATTAGTTCTCCTCACCACAAGACTACCTTATTAATTAGTTTAATATATATATATATATATATATATATATATACAGGGGAGTTAAAAAGAAGGGTCCAATCAGCTGATTTGAAGGAGATGATCAGGCAGAACAAGAAATAAAATAAAGAAAAGGAAGGAAGAGAGAGAGAGAGAGAGAGAGAGAGAGAAAGGGAGAGAGAGGAGAGAAAGTTTATTCTACCGCCACTGAAGCTGCTGCCATTGTCACTGCCATTACCAAAGGATAGCCCATCGTCTGGCTACTCCATAGGTGGAAGCACGCCTTCAGTCATCATCGGAAAACGCCACACTTGCTGGAAAAAGATAACACAGTCCAAAAAGCTTCCAAGGTCATTTTCGGCATCCATTTTTAGTGATTCCACCACCATTGAACTCCTCTCAACTCAATCTTTCAATTTGCACCTAGTTTGATTTGATCAAAAACCGAAGTCGGGACCGAAAAATATGGGACACAAGTAGATTTTTAATAAATTTCGAGTAAGTAGGTTTTAAATTATTCTAAAATTACTTATTAATTATTTGAAATATATTGGAGATAATTTTGTGAAAATTATTGAGTATTTACATTGGTATTATAATATTCAGGCAGTGAATAAGTGAGAACTGTATTTAAATTAAGTGCATAAATTAAGAAAAATTTATATAACTATTTAGAGTAAATATGAAATTTTATTTGAGTAATATTGGTTAATTTTAGGTATTAAAAATTAATATTCAAGAAGTAAATTAGTTATGACGATTGTGGAATTAAGTAAATAAATTATTTTAGTTTGAGATAAATAATTAGAATATTATGAATGGATTTTCTATATGGATATTGATTATGGTTGAAGCTAAATTAAATTTTAAGATGGTTAATTAATGAAATAAAAATTTATGGTTAAGTTATTAATAGAGGATTGATGAAATAATTATTTTATTGAGATAATTGAGATGAGTTGAATTTTCTATAATTGTGAGTAATTTATTATATAAATTTATAATTGTAATTAGGGGTAAGTTAATTATTGAGTATATTAATTAGTTTCAAATACTATTATGAAAATATTATTAATTAGGATTAAGGATGCAATTGTAAATAATTGGTATGAGTTAATGATTGAGAAATTGTTTTGATGCTTGAATTTGAGAATTATTAAGGAGGATGTGATGATTGTGTATTGTAAGCCTCAGATGGGCAATTAAAATGTTGAGATAGACAATAGCTTGTTATTTTCTTTTAAAAGGTTATATTCTAATTTTAGGAGAGGTTTTGCCGAATTTTCGGTAGAATTTTTCAATATTTTATAAGAGTCGTATATAGGAATTTCCTTAAATAATGGTTAATCATTATGTGTAAATATTTTCTAGGTATTCCGGGTACGTCTGCAGTGCGTCTTTATCGGAATCAAGATTGAAATTCTTTCATTATATGTTCTGTGAGTTTATATATTTTAATTTAACATTGCATTTAAACATAACATGTAAACATTGAATGAATGAAGTACATAAGTATATAAGTTATCATTATTACATTAGATTCAGGAGCATGATATATGTTTATGTCATATTTTATGATGTGGATGATGAATGATATGAATGTATGTGATTACGATGGGAAATAGGATAATGTGGAATCCACCACTAACACAAAAAACATTTACGATATAACATAATATGATATGATATGATGATTATGATATTATTATAGGGATTGTTTGGTTTGAGAATAGTCTCACTATGGCCCTTAGATATGGATAAGAGAGTATAGGGATGCATGGTTAGAGCTGAACTCACTGTGGTCCTGTAGTTAGATTTTAAGAGAGCCAATAGATGGGTCGGCTCCCCATTTATGATAAAAAAAAAAAACCTAAATGAGGTTGGATTCCATAAATATTTTCATCATGGATGTTATGTATGCCTATGTATGATGTGACACTTTATGTAGATTAATAAATAACCTGCATGTTAAATTAATTTATATCAGCTCATTGAGTCGAATGCTCACCCCTGTTCAAATTTTTTTTTCCAAGTTTATTATCAAGTTTAAAGAGATTAAGTTTTTAAGTTGAGTATTTAAGCTTTCTATTCCTCATGCAGTAAAATTATTTTATTTTATTATATAATTATTTCATATTCATTGTATTAAAACCGCTAGAGCTCGCCATTGCTATTTTCTGTACTAGATTTATGGTCGTAGTACTTTTTATTATATTGTTAGGCAAAAATCAGATGATGATGATATTATATGTATGATGATAGCCCTGAATGGCAAAAAGTTAATACATTGTTCAGGCTCTGCTTGAGAGGTGGACTCATAGCCATTGCTTGTGATAATTACAACTGTCATATTGTTATTTTTTCGTTCAGTAGTAAGTCAGACTTACTACAAGTTCTGAAAGCCTCACGCTTTCTCGATCTCTAGTGTCAGTCATGTGTCCAATAGGATAGGAGTGTGACAACTATTATTTCAAACATGCAAAAAGTTTTGTTCATGATCTTAAATTCATAAAGGATTTTTGAAACTCAGGCAAATGCCAGTTATATATGATTATGTACTAATTAATTCTATTTCCATATGGTTTAATTGAAACAATGAAGAATGAATTGCCAAGGATAAACATCATTAGCATGCAATGCATATTTTTCTCAAGATGACAAAAGAAATTGAGAGGATCTGAGCAAAGAAAAATAATTTTGGATTTGTGCTAAAAGTTCTTACTGACAGTAATTTCATGACCAATTAGAAAATTCAGATGTTATTGGACATGGTGTTGTTGAAGACCTTATTTATTATCCTTCATTTGATTGGTGTAGGGCATACTTCCCTTTTTCCTAGCTTGTGATGTTGTTGATAATAACGTGTGAATCATTTATAGTAAGTTGCAAAGTGGATAATGAATGTAAGTCTTGCTGCTATTGAGAAATTGGGGAGAAATATGATTGAGGCTAAGATTTTGTTGAGTGGAATGGTGATAGAGGTTATGAGATTTTAGAGGGGAAGGACAAACACACTATGGTGTTTGAAATCATGATATGCATATATAGATCATGGGATCTAAGTGGGATACCCTGTCCACATGGGAATTGTGCAATCTATCACAGTGAAAAGGATATCTTGTATTACATTTTTCGTTAGTATAGGAAGGAAACTTACTTAAAATCATATGTTTTCTCTTCAACCTATCAAAGGAGCTTTTATACGGTATAGGATTGGAAAACCTACAATTGATCCATCTGAAGGTAAAAAGAAGCTTGATAGGCGAAGGAATAATAGAAACAAGGGTAAAGATGAACCAAAGAAAAGTCGAAAGTTGCTAAGGGTTGCTTGGATATTTGAAAATGATTTGAAGTTTGCCAAGGGCTTCTTAGGCTTAAAATGTACAGTTTTAGATGTTTTTAATTGAAAAGAGTCGAATTTGAGGGATTATACCTTTTCTTGCAAAAGCGTTGATCGAATGATTTTACCAGACTAGAGTTCCACTTTGGAATTGGATTCTGATCTCAATAAATCAAATTAACTCAATAAGAATTAATTTGAAGCTCGAAAGGCTGATTTCTCAATTTTGTTGTTCTTTTAATTCAATGAGAATTGAATTAAAAGAAGCTCAGTTTTTTTTCAAAGAGAACTAGACCCTTTTAATTGAAACTATTATCCCACTATGACAATATTCTTAGAGGGAGGGTGAATAGGAATATAAAGAATTTAAGCACAAATTAAACTCAATCATAATTATAACCAATATAAATTAAAGCAAAGCAATAAAGAGTGATGGAGTTAGAGAAAGCTTAGCAAATTTATAATGGTTCGGAGCAAAACCCTTCTTTTACGTTCACTTCTCTTAATATCAATCCAATATTGAGGTTCCACTAAACTGGATTCACAACCCAACTTTTACAATAGTTTCCAAGAGATTTCACCCTTCTTTATAATTAGTTTCCCACCAATCAAGTCTTTCTCCTCAAAGACTCACAAGATGTTTAAAGTCAACGTTAAAACTTTACAATTGCTTTACAATGATTACAAATAGAAGCACAAAGCTTTTTTTTAACTAGCACAAGATAGAATGAACACTAAAGATATACTTTTTGAACTTAAAGTGTTCAATAATATAATGAATTGAGAGATGAAAGAAAATTCAATGAAATAGTTATTCTTTGGCTTAAGGTTTCAAGAGTCACCCAAAATCTATCCAAAAGCTATTTTATCTTCAAAATATCATCTATTAATAGTCTTTAATGCCTTGTAATAAATTATGACCATTTAAGTTTCATTTAATCTTATTCAGACTTTGATCAGAGTTACCAAAGGCTATAAATTTCAACTGATTAGTCTTATGTGACAACCCAACCACCAGTAACGGGTGTTATGGAGTTGTAACAATTGTTCCATGAGAGGTATAACGGGCATGAAGAACTATAATGCTTGTTGGCCTTGCTTTTTATATCTTCTTTTAATTCTTCAGCAATATAAGCATAACAGGCATTCTTGATCAGTAATGGGCGTGATGATTGTCTCTGTAACTTTTGTCAAATTTTGACATTCTGCTTGTAACGGTTGTTACTACATATAACAGACATTCTATCATAGTAACAGATGTTATGAAAGTCTTTGTGTCTTTTCTGTCAAATCTCATTAGCAATTCATAATGGTCGTTACAATATTATAATGGTCGTCATGTGGACCTGCACAAAGTTACTGATTATAGACACAAACATATTATATTTTTGTAATTTTAAGTACACTTAGGTTCACAACCAAAATAATCATTATAATGCATAAGATAACTTAAACAATCATAGGATCAAATAATTCCAATACTATGGATATTCAATATAACACAATGAATATTTAAGAGTTTGAAACTCATTATTAAGATCATCAAAGGGTGAACAGAAATGCTCAAAGAGAGTTTAATTAATTAAGGGTTAATTACGATTTTTCCCCTGTAAAATGATCTAATACACTAACTCCCCTTTATCATTTAAAAAATACATTAACTCTCCCTTAACGAATGTCCTATACTACTAGACTTTTCTATCCAATTTCTCCCCTATTTTCTGTCAGTAAACTATAAATTAGTCAACAAATATAATTTAAAGATAAAAATGCCCTTTATTTTTAATTAATTATTTTTTTTAAAAAAATATTTTTTAGGAATAAAAATTTATTTTACAATTTTTAAACACACAAATAAATAAATTAAAAAAAAAACCAGATTGGAAAGAAATCTGGGTAAGAAAAATAAAGAATAGAATTTGAAAGTTCAAAGGCGAAAAAGAATTGGTAGAAAATGGTGGTTTTTATAGTGGAAATTTTCAAGATAGGAGAATATCTAATGGAGATGGTGAGTTGTAATCCATTATCAAGTGCCTTGAAACTCCATATCATCACTTACTAGAACACCATTGCCTACGTATCACCCTTAAATTTTATATACTTAAATATTTAATAAAGGAGAATTAGATCCACAAAGCTTTCAAACAATTATAACTATTAAATTGCCACTCTGGACCTCCATAATCAATAATTAATTCAAAAATCATACTACATTATTTCATTTAATCATTTTCAATATACTTACATATGTAATAAACTCTTTTCTTAAAAATTAACTAAACTTATAATTTATTCAAAATCATTAAACTACAAATACATTCGTAAATGAAAATAAATTTCATATTAATAACCTATAATCGATTTCAATTTGCTATTTATATATATATAAATACATTGCATAATCAATTTAGATTCAATTCTAGAATAGAAGGAACATTTTAATATTTGTAAGGTTGTAAATTTAATCGATATTTTATAAAGAAAACTCTTATCATTCAACACTGAAAGAAAGTTTACTAAATAAATTCTTAGCTCCTTTAAATTTAAAGAAAATCAAACAAAATTATTTTTGATAAATTTATAGTAATTTATAACAACTGTAATAAATATATTAATTATATAAATACATTTTGGTGTCAAATAAATCGAATAACAACTGTAATAAATATATTAATTATATAAATATATTTTGATGTCAAATAAATCGAACTTAAAGTATCTTAATAAAAGGAGAGAATTTCAGAGTTACCCACATGAATTTCGATCGAATTAGGGTCAGAAAACTAGTCGGAGAATTGAAACAAAGTTGCAGGAATCGAACTCCATGCACTATCACTAGAGCCATCAACGGCAAAGCATGAAGTCGGTTTCCATATCACCAGAAGCGTCTTGCTACCTAGAGGCCAAAAATACCCTCCACTTGCCGCCACTCTCCTTTGGTAGTCAAAATCGAACCCCAAAAGCTCCGGTCATTATGATTTTCGATTTTCCATCTCGGTGAGTTTCAGGAGACAAAATTGGTACCAACATAAAATACTCACCGGAAGGAGATGCATGACACCCTCTCTCTCACTCTTTCTCTCTTTTTCTTCTTCATTTTTCCATTTCACGATATGCTCTAGCCAAAGAAAATGACAACCTCTAATTAGTTTTTTTAAGCCAATCAGAGTTGTCCACATAACTAATTATGATTATTATATTTTTTTTATTTTTTAACCATATGTATATATGTAACACCTCAGCTTAGTCTGAACCAAATCTATATAGAGATTTTCGGGGGGAGATTTTTAATTTCTTTATATTGTTATGTTAATATATATTTATGCATGTTATTTGAATTAATTCTAGGCATAGAAATGGTTTAGAGGCTGCTAGGACTTAATCGGTAAATTTTGAGTTTTTGGTGAACTGGGGGCAAAATGTTCATTTTTCGTCATTCGGAATTTTATGGATTTAATATCATATTTAAAGAGAGAAAATAATTTAAAGACTTGAAAATGGCCTTATTTTAATTATTTGAGAATTAGTTTAAGAAATAATCCCGGTCGGAAAATCGGTATCAGCACGTTACGCGATTTCGGTGTTTCGGTTGTACTAAGGGTAATTTGGTCATTTCCTTTATAATATAGAGTTATCAAGTTTGTGCAACCATATGGTATTAGTTTAGGCTTGATTAAATTTGACCGTTGGATCAAATGACTTTAAATTGGATGGTTAGATAAGTAGGTTGCAATCTAGCTAACCTAAACTCAATTGTATGGAATCATTGCCTTTAGTTGTGATTTGGTGTGACAAATATATATGTAACCTATTAAAGTTGACTTTGGATTAGCCAATAGGATTAAAGTATGAAGAATTGATGGTTGGATTGATAGGTTTCACCAAGATTACAATGGAACCAAAACCATTGGATCAAACCTTTAATAAATGGATAAATAAAGCCATTTGTCTTCTTCTTCCTCAC
>CANXYC010647299.1:0-166120 GCA_948193065.1 Aleurites moluccanus | reverse complement strand
CTTATTCCCAATCTGAACCTCCAAATCCTCATCACGCTCTGTTTCCCCGTCAGCCAATTCCCCTTTCCTCCCCTCCAATGCCGTCTTATACATGCTAATCTCCCAATACTTGGCATCTAACATATCCTTATCTGTTGAATCTAATAAATCCGCTGGATTAGTAGTCTCAACCGTGGTAGTCTCAAAAGCCCCGTCGTGTGCTCCCAAAGAAACCTTACTTGGCGCAGCCGAATTCAAAACCCCGTCAATATCTTGCATAATTTTGGTTATAAAACCCTGCACAAACATCGTCATTGACCCGTCTGCATCCGATTTCTCAACCGGTTCCATTAATTCCGCTACGACAATCGGTTGAATCGGTACTGTTGATGAGTCTGCCTCCATTCTCCGAAACACAATCACCAACATTTGGATTAGCGATGCTTTTGCCGTTGTCTGATTTACTACATTTTTGCTCCCTAAATAAATATCATAACAAGTCCTCACTATCTGCAAGAGGCAATCCCCGTGTATCCTCAACGAAATGGATGTAACCGCCGATAGAAGCGTCTTAAGCACCGAAAGCTCAATTGCATCGTCGCCAATATCGTAACATTTACAAACGGATTCGATTAATTTCGACAATATTTGCGCCTCAGTGCCTCCACTGGGGTCAGCCTCGCCGCGCAAGTAACCGTGGGCTATTAATTTCTGAATGCAATCAATGGCTGGATCAACGATTTTGAGGAAGCCGGTGCCACAAGCGTTGATGAGAGGACTGAGGATGGATTCTGATTCCGCGAGAGAGTACTCGATGGACCCACCGTCATGGAGTGGGCCAGGAACCGAAGCGTCGGACTCAGAATCTGTGGCCGGTGGCTGCTTCTGTAGAGAAGTGAATCTCTCGAGAACGGATTTACATTCATAAGCAAGTTTAGAGTGTTTCCGCCACGACGCGTTTTTAATGATCTTCTCTAAGGCAGGGGCTACGACTTGGCTTAAGCGGGAATCGGCTTCCGAAGAAGCCATTCCCAAGTCAGTTGGAGCTCGGGACTCGACGACTGATTCAGATCTGAAAATGGAGAAAAAATGCTACGGCCAGTTTGATTGCTTCGAACAGGATCGCATAAAAAATCGCAGAGAGGAAAGAAGGGTATAGAGAGTGAGCTGTTGAACACAGAGAGATTGTGGTGGTGGAGAAGGAGGGTTTGAGATTTAGATCGCGTTTTTATTTTAATTTATTGGATGTCCAAGTTTGAATATTACGTGACAGAAATGCCCTTAATTTCTTAAGTTCTCAACTGTTACGAAATGGCGGTTATATTTTTCTTTTCTTTTTTTTCCCCTTTAAATGGGAAAATGGTGATTGCAATTATAGGATTTTCAATTGCAGTAGTTTTGGTTATAAAATAGGGGAAAATCGAAATTGAAGAATTAATTCTTCAATGGCGTCTGTGCAGTTCAACTCTCTACAAACAGCTAATTTTCTCGCTCTCTTTTAAAGTGAAGATCTTTTGTTTTTGCAAATTCAAGTCTGGTATATTTTTTGTCTGCTTCTGTTATACCATTACTCAATTATTGGGTCATTTGAGATGGCTGATGCATAGATTATACAATTTGGGAGTAAAGATAAAGGATTCTCTTAGCAGCTTATGAATCAAGGAGTAACAAAGTTATCTATGCAGTAGCGCTACCCAATTCTTTGACTTGATACAATAGGCATAGAAAGCTGGAATTATTTAAGAACATCTTCGAACTAACAATCTGAAAAATAAGAAAACTCATAATTGAATACGCAAGGCTGTTAGTAAATTATAAATTATGTAAAGCTAGTTGTACTTGAAAATGATAATTACCATCTTGAAATCAAAAGCATACCCTCAATTGTGATAATTACTTTTAATAAACTAAACTTTAGAAATTATTGCAAATTGAATCCATATTTGGAAATGTTACTGATAGAGCAATAACTTGAGCTAAAATTGTTACTGAGAGTTAATTTTATGAACCCTTTTTATTTCAGCTACTTCATTTCCTGTTACCAATTGTTACTAATGTTACTAATTGTTGCTTGTTTCATTATTATTGTTTTTTATTATTCATGCTAAGGTTCCAATACTGATCATTGTTTTGCTGTTAAACAAAATGTCAGGAAAGTAAAAAAGAATGACAGTTTTGAAAAGGTATGTTTTGCAGTTGTTCATATCATTGAAGTACATAACAGCAAATGCTGTGGACAGAAATAATGGGAGGATTGTTGCAACAGCATCAACAGTTGAACATTCCATCAAAATTCAAAACCACACTCGAGTATGATCGGTCCTGCAATGCCAAAGCAGCACCAATAGTCAGAGAGGTGCTGGCTATGCAACTCAGAGTAGAGGGTATTGAACAGGGAGATGGAAGAGGAATTCATGTAGATGCACACAAAAAAGTTGAGAATTGTCAAATTGTTAATGCCCTTAAAAAACTAACGGAGTTAAAAGTTATTCTGGATGAAGGACAAATTTCCAATAAACTTTTCCAGTTTTTCATATTTGTTGAGGATTAGTTTCACTTGCAAGAACATAACATATTATCTGATACTGATAATTGATTCTGATAAACAAATGTTGCAAGTTCTTGTACGTTAAAGATTGATGTCACAAACATACAAGTTACAGGCTTCAGGCATACAGTCAACAGGCCAAGTGAGGCTAAATCATGGGCCGTAAAAATAATTAATTTATTATTGCCCAACTCACCTCATGGATAAAGATGCTTTAGCTTGCTTGTTAATTCTTAATTTTGTGTATTCAGTATGTTATGATTTGAACAATTAATTTTCTTTTTCTTTTTTGCCTTGAATTGAACATCGTATTGAATGTTGCAAAATTTTTCCTTCAAGAAATGCCTCTTGCATCTGCAGCTATGAATATTTCTATGCTAAACATGTAATGAATATGGGCTTTCTTGTTGCTGATATGTTCATTCAATTGGTGGGTTGTTCAAATCCATAAATCTGCTGGTTAATTTAGTTAAAATTCACTTCTTTTTGTTATATTATGTTTTAATCTTGTCTTCCTTTCACGTCTACAATTTCTGTCATTCTCATACTAGTAAGACAGTTGCCAAACATAGTCTTTGCTGACAGCAATTTAAGGTTTGCAAGACATTTCATAAAGAAATTATATCGCTGAAAGTAATGTTCTCCTATAGTCCTATTCCAACAAGAACTATTATGAAGATAATCTTTTATTTTCAGAATAGACATGAAAATTAAGGTTTAATGAGTCTAAGAAGGATGAGAAGAATTTTGTTAACATTTTAATTTATCTGGCTTTCTAAGGAAAATCCTGGAAGATGAGGCCGTTTTCCTTTATGAGATGTTTGAATATAGCAATGAAAACATTCTCATGCTTAACATATATAGTTTGAGGATAGTAAGAAAACCATTTCTTGTTCTATGTGCAGGTGGACTCAAAAATCTGAATTCATGGTTTCTTGCATGTTTGTTAGATGGCCAAACTAGCCCTGCTTGAAGAATCTTTTGAGGCCAATGTGCGTGATTGCACAAAAGTAGTTCATTGTTATGGAAAGCAAAACCAGGTTCAAGATGCTGAAAATGCTCCCTTAGCCATGAAGAGAAGAGGCTTCATGATTGATCAGGTAACCTTGACTGCCATGATTTCCATGTAAAGCAAGGCTGACAATATCAAGCAGGCCGAGTTAACTTTTGAAGAGCTAAAGCTGCTTGGGCACCGATAGAAGAGCATATGGCTAATCAAATATCATATGATTCTGTTTTAAATTGTGTGTCAAATATCTAATCAATTGGCTGCTGGAGGAATCACATGAAAAAATATCTAGATTTGGATTTGGGCCGTATTGGAAACTTGTCTCCGTGAACATTATTTTTATTTTTTTTACTTACTGGGTTAGCCCATTAATATGCATTGAACTAGTCCATCTTTGGCTGCTAAACCACTTCTCAAATTGCCCGGACTCAATTTTAGAAATGTTTTGCTTGCGAGTTGTAACGCTCATGGTGGTTAGTTTATTAAGAATACTACACGAGTGTTTAATTAAAAATTCTATTCTGAAAATAAAATTTTAAAAATATCATTTTAAAAAATTACCATATTTAATTTAATTTTTTTCTATTTTTTAATTTAAAATTAAAATTTTGAATTATTCACTCAAACACTCAAAAAAAAAAAAATATTTAATATTTTTAAATTTTAAAATAATATTTTATAACTATTTTAACTAGATTTAAACACCCACTATATCTCTTTTATATGTGAGTTATAGAAAATTCTTTCATTTAATTTATGTATTAAAAAATTATTTATATAATATGAATTAATATATATATATATATATGAACATAAGGAGGGAGAATTATATTTAAATATATTACTCTGATCATATATACATTCAATGCACATAAAAATAATACATATTGCATTCATATTTAGGTAGTTATAACTTATATTTATAAAAAATATAACTACTTAAATATGAGAGCTGATGCACTATTTTCATATACATCAAATTTATCTAATAATTTTCTTACAAAAGAAAGATAGTTGTGAAGATAATTGCCTAAATTCATTGTTCAAACTTTTCTTAAAATTTTATGTAGACAAAAAACTAAAGGAAAATTCTCAAGCCCCTGGATAACTAGCAGTTAAATTTGAAATTTTCTAATTGCCAAAAAATAAAAAAGTAGAAGTTGTTGGAGAAGGGATAGAGAATTAAAAAACCATTAAATGCTTGAAGGTTTGTGTACTTGTAGTTTGTGGGTTGAGTGGTACATCTGTATTTTTACACAGTAATTTCTTATGTGTCTCATTTTGGATATTTAAAAAATTTTATAAAATCTTTAAAAAATTATATTTTGATAGTGTTTGATCTAATAAATATATTGATATATTTTTTATACTAAATAAAAATCATTTGGATAGGAAAAAATATATTAAAAATTTTATATATTATATTTAACGGTCTAGATTTAACACATTTATAATGTATTTTTAGCTGTCCAAATGATTTTTGTTTAGTATAAAAAATATATCAATAGATTCATTACATTAAACACTATTAAAATATAATTTTTTAAAAATTTTATAAAATTTTTTAAATATCCAAAATAAATTGTTGTATAACAGCCCGATCACCCGTAATTTGCAGAGATGTAGTTGTACCACCCGAGTCTAATTCAGCAATAAATAAAGCGCGGAGCTAAATCGATGTATAGTAATTTTAATACTTAATAAATTAATTAAATTATGAAATAATTTATCAAAATTAAATTAAAATTCGTTTTAAAATGAAAAATAAATTCTAAATACCACATGATTAAATTATTACAACTATTCATAATTATAAAGAAAAAATTAATAATAATAATAATAAAAGTTATATATATTTTATAGATGATAAAAGGGCATTCTAGGATTTAAAATAATAAAAAAAAAAATTTAAAAAAATTACCTTTTCATCAACAACAACCATCTCAATATTAATAAAATCTCGATTATTAGAATATAAAGTCCCATAATCGAGTAACTCTTAGTTTAATCTTTCAATATTTTTTATAATTATTTAAATTTTCAATCAAACAATATTTATATCATCATTTTTAGCCAATTATTTCCTATTAAAAAATAATAAAATTAAAGAAAAGTAATTACTAATTTAACAAAAATAAATAATAGCTATAGTAAAAATAATAAAATAATAATAAACACTTTACCTCAACATATTGAAGTTTTAATAGATGAGTCATTAAAAAACACAAAGTAATTTCATAACATTTTTGGATGGAGGAAAATAGACCTATTTATAATTGTTCAAATCACTTTTGGAAATAATTATAAAGATTAAATGTTCAATTAACAAAATAATTGTATTAAAAATCCAATTGAATTTATGTTACAAAAATATTTTAAATGCAAAAATTATTAATTTTTAAAAAATTTAAATGTTGTATTTGATACTTTGAATTTAAATTTTGTAACTGATTTTTGTAATTTAATTTCAGAATTTGAATTTGGACAAACTATTAATTACTTTTATTTATAGTTACAAAATAATAACCGGCTATTATTATTTTGAATTGGTGTTTATCCTTCACCATATGCATGACTTTCTCAATTTATAAATTGAGAGAGTATTTGAATATTCAACTATAAAATTTAATTATTGTTTAAAAATACATATGTTGATAATTGAAAAATTATAGAGTATTTGGATAAAAATCAATTATTAAATTGATAAAATTTAATAGTAGGTATGATATTTTGTTAATTTAAAAAAATATTTTTATTTCAAATCGATAATTATCAATCACCCATAAATTGAAAATTTGAAATTTATATAGGAACCCAAGCTAATAAAATCAATTTAGACGAGATTTAGGGCCAAATTATGGCATTTAATTATCGGACCACTGTAGCTAATAATGGATATATACCATTTAATTCCACAATTCAATAAATGCTTTAAAATGATATAGTGAGATGAGAGTACAATAAGAATTTGAAGAAGTGAAAATAGATAGCCTCATCTAATTTTCTTTAGGTTGAATTCACATTCACCATTAAGTCCACCATTCAATAAATGTCTAAAATGAAACAACACGAGTATGAAATGAATTTGAAAGAGTGAGAATAATTCTATTCAATTTTCTTTAGGTTGAAGCTGTAATGCAATATCTCCTTGTCATTTGTTATCAACACATAATAATTTTTATTTGTTTATATATCTGAACATGGAAAAAAAAAATTATTTATTTTTGTTAAAGAAATTGGAACTGTCCTGGAAATTAATTTCACCAATATTGTATATTTATATATGTTTAATCAATAGTGTATGTTTTCTTATATGGTTTCTTTTACAGAAAAGTTAGTATTGAATATACGGAAAATTCTTGTTTACACTAAATATAATGATTTATTTCATACATCTAATAAATAAATGATTAGATATTTTAGTAAATATAACTATTTTGCCTCTTTTTTATATAGCGAATAGATACTATTATCCTTTTTTCTCATATAACCACAAAAATTTGAGAATATGATAAAATAGATATTATAATTTGTATATACCATAATTCACTTTCCCAAAAGTAAAATATATATTTTAAATAATTTTAAGGTGTATTTAAATAACTAGTCATTTAAAATAATTCAATATTTAAAATTTATTATCATACTTAATTTTTAAGATTTTATACTTGAAATTCAAATTTAAATTTACAATAATTTTAAAGGATCACTTATTCAAATAGACTTTTAATTTATCCCAATTAAAATTTAATCTTATTTGATGAATTTGTACTTCAATCTTATTAAAAACAGATATTTTTAAATTTATACTGAGATTTTCACTCAAAAATTACTTTCTAAGAATTTTTACTTGAAAAATATGAAATGAATTGGATATATAGTAAAATATTTTATTTTTTTAATCTTACTTCTCTCTAAAGAGGTATATCAAGAAACAAATTAAAGGGAGAATTTTTCTTAGTGGTATGTCTTTCACTTTACTGCATTTATATTCCCTTGATGATATATATATATAGCTATCTTTTTAAAATATTTTAGATAAAATGGAAGACACATAACAATCTCAGTTTCTTATTTAATATATATTATTTTCAGATTATTTCATATGTTCTATAAAAATATTATGTTTATCACACTTAATTACAAGTTACACCTATGGCTGACCATGGATCAGTTAACTGTAACCATCGATGACCGAGACCAGCCTTGCCTGATTCTAGTTTAGGTTTGGAGAGGAAACAACAAAACTAAAATCAATCATTAAAATTTCAGTCCGATTAAAACCAGTGAAATCATTAACCCGTCCAAACTGTACTGTGCTCACCCGTATGCCTTATCAAGGCCAAAAGTTTAGACAACCCTACGAGCCTGGTTACAGCAACTTCTGTCCCATTTCACCACTGGTTAACTGTATGCATGTAACTGTATGTAGTTAGTATATATAATACAATCCAAGCACACTTGCAACCTTATATTTGTATATTAACCAATATTGAACTCCACTAGAACTTTGAGAAAATGAATTGATAATTAAGCAAAAGATCAGGGGCAAAAATTATCAAACTACTTGCCCAGTGTAATTGCATAAAAATTAAGCTTTCTTGCTATTATAGCATGCATCCGATTACTACAAATTCTGTGGCAAGAACTTGTTAATAATTAAGGTCGATCAGTCTCTCATTTTGAGATAGATGGTGATGATAAAGAACCACTACATGCTGGAGATCCATGTCTATGGAGAAGCTCCCGCGCCAACGATTGAAGATCCCCACCACCACCACCACCACCGCCCATTGTTGCTGATGAACCTCCAAATTGACGTGGATCCGTTTGGCGCTGCTGCATGGCCCATGAGGGTTGTGTCATCGGATCAAAGAGTGACGATAAATCATAGGTGGCTGGCACAGAAGAGGCTGATGGGAGATCAGTTATTGAAAGAGGCGGTGGTGTCACTAATGTTTGTGGTGGTGGTGGAGGAGGCGGCGGTGATGGAAGCTCTAATGTTGCTAGATGAGCTTGCAAGTAGGACAGCTCTGCTTGTAAATTCACCACCTATTTAATTTGTCCCCCACAAAAAAATAAATAAAAACAATTAATTGCTTAGCTGACTGCATCCATTGTATCACCCTCCAATAGAATATGTAGAAAATTATACAATATCCATTGAAAAAATGTACCTTATGCACACAATAAATAAATTTTATTTATTTAAAATTATAGAAGATAATAATTCTAAATTAATATATATAATACTATTTTCCTATGCATAAAATGCTTCAAATAACTAATTTTTTTAATATTTTAGTGTTTTTCTAAAAGAGAAAGATATAAAGAAAAATAATTAATTAATAAGAGCAAACTTGGCAAGTACTTAGATAACAATTCAGATTTTTTATCTCATTTGATATCTTATTTTTTATTTTATATATTTTTTTATGCTGCACATTATTTTTTTAAAAATATTTTGACAATTAATATTTTTTATAAATGATATAATATATAAAAAGATAAAATAAAAAATAAAATATTAAATAAAATAAAGAATCTGGACTGCTTAGATGATAAAATCAATTTATGTGAGTCAAGTAAATAATAAATATGGAATGAACGAATAATTATCATAATATAGATATAATTATATAATTATTTAAAGATAAAAGATTTTTGACAAGTTGAAAGGTTCTATTCATAGTTTATACTAAAAGAAAGCTTGAACTATGTGCATTAGAAAGTGGAGTTGCGACCAAATAAAGATTTCTTTTGACAAAGGAATGAAAACATAGTAATTAATTAATTGTAATTCTCGATCTGCATTGTTGTATTTCCCTTGGGATGTGAAAACTGACAAGAGGACTCCACCCTTGGGATGTTTAAATAAATTTCTATGTTTATTAAAGTATATATCCCCTCCATCACATATCTTTAGACCTATTCCCATTTTCATATGCATTAAGAAAATTTAGTTAATATAATTCAAACAATAAATTTTATTTTAACTTTTCTAATATATCCCTCAATTTAGATAATATCCCTTAATTAATACTCCGTCTTCATTAAAAGATAATTATATTTATTTTTCACACATATTAAGATTAGTTAATTTAATTAAAATAGTAGTAAATTTTATGTTGGTCTTGTCTAACATACCCCTATTCAATTTGAATATGAGTGTCATTTACGTTCTTTGGAAATACTAAAGAGGTTAACCATTTTTTAAACATTCTTTGAATACGAGTAATCATTTTTTTATCCTTAATTAATGTAATTAAACATTTCAAAGACTACTAAACTGGATAACCACAAAAACTTTACTCCAATATTTCATGTTTAATTTCCAATGTCAAAGATTGATTATAGTTGGCCTTTAATTTCTTGCTCAACAATATTAAATAATGGTGTTGTTGATAATTTGTATTTGTTCATAACAATGAATATTAAATAGGGGTATATTAGGAAATTAAATTAATTATATTCTTAAATAAGAAATTGAATCATAATTAGGGATAAATGAAAAAAAAAAGTATGACCATATTTTAGGGATGGAGGGAATACATTTCTTGATAAATATATGCATTTTATTATTAAATAATGATGTATTAAAAAATTAATAAAGAATATTTAAAAAAAAATGAAAAAAGACTATTATTTGGGATAGCTAAAAAAGAAAAGTGAGTCTAGAGACATGGAATAAAGGAAGTACATATATATATATATATTATAGCACATAACGTGTCATTACAAGTTTCTTGAAATTTAAACACTCAATAAATAAATAAATTTCAATTAAAAAAAAAAGATTTGAGTAACATATTAAATTACTTGCATATTCATAGACAAAAAAGGTAGCAACTTGTATCGTTTGATTTGGGAAATAAATAATTTTATTCATCATTTCCATCTTGAATAATATATCATTATTTTTCGAAAAAATAATATATCATTAAATGTGATTATTGTCACACATAAAATTATCATACTTATGTATTTAATGATAGTAAAATAATCTTTAATAAAATATGGGTCAAATTTTAATTTTGATATCAATTTTTAAAATGTTATAACTATTTTATAAAATTGTTGGTTATATAAATTAATAGATACTCTATATCCTATTCCAATTAATGAAGAACCCATAGAACTAAGCATGTTTAAAAAATGGAGAAAATTAAAGGCTTATAGAAAAGCCATTCAACCAAATTTTAAGGTCAATAGGCTGACAAGATCCCGGTAAACAGAAGGGAGTGTTGTGCAGTGCCAGACTAGAAAGGGAACTTTCGAAAACTGAAAATAGAACCCATGTGTTATTCATCATTTTATGGAAGCAAATTAGTACTTTATTTCTTCAATTACTTTCACATCCACTCTTATTTGACAACGCTACCCTCTACAAAACCCTTTATTCTGATTTAAAAAAACCCAATAAGAAATGTAATTAATATTAGAGAACAAGGATAATATTTAACTACTACCCTTTACACTGACCCAAAAGCTTTCTTCTAAGAACAAGAAAAAACCGACCATCTCCTTAATAACTGCAAAAATCCCACCATTTACACAAACTGCAGTCTATACCATTTTAGTAACCGCCAACTTATTTATCATTTGTTAATAAAAATAATAATCAAGAAAACGTTCTAAATTTCAGTAATAAACCACGACAATTATAATAAACCTAAACCTAAAGAATCATGGCATACAAAACAAAAAGATCAAAATTACTCTTTCATTGGCAAAGCAGAGGACTTGAGAAGACTCTGTAATCTATCTAATTAGGCCACAGATCAAAGCTATATCCTGTTCTATTTGTATCTAAAACCAAATTGTTCTTTTAATCGGACTGCGACTGAAGTTCAAACTTGCAATTTTACATGGTGCTCGAAGAATTTGAAATTGAATAAAGTTGCAAGATTAATAAGAGTTTTTATATGAGTGAAGATGGTAAAAAAATGAAGTTAATTAAGTAATAAAATACCTGTTGTTGTAGAGCAAAGATGTGAGCAACACAGCCATAGACAGGATCTCTTAGACGAGCTTGAGCCTCATAGCAAATAGTAACCACAGCATCAAGGCGTTTATGGACTGGAATATGTAAAAGAAGTTTGGACACATTACTTGCACCAAATACCTTATGCACGGCTGCAAAATGGGCTGCACCTTGCTCTGAATCAAAATAAGGAGCAAATATACATCCCGGCACACACTTTCTTCTCAAAAATTTGCACGCGCCACATGGCCCACTCCCACCACCACTGCTGCTACTACTGCTTCCACCACCGCCACCGCCGCTAATGCTAGGATTTGCTGTTGCACTCATTTCTTCTTCTCTTTTCTTTTTAAATTTCGAAAAAGAAAAAAAAAATATTTAATCACCTAATTAGGGTTTGTATGCAAAAGGGGTACTTGAATAAGATGAGGAGAAGAAGAAGAAGAAGTCTAGGGTTTGGTTGGTGGGAGTGTTGGTTTCTGGTATTTGAGTTTTTTTCTTATATATATATTTTGTTTTTTAATGGAAGATTTAATTAAAACGCTAGATGAAGTCTTTAAAGCCACGCGATAGAGCAAACCCCTTCCCCATTTAGCTGCTTGCGTGAAGCAAACATGCGATAAGCCTAGCTAATATTCTCAACTGCCCTTTGTTTTTTTTTTATTTAATTTTCATTCTTCTCGTGATTTTCTTTTTTTTTTTTAAACAAAAATGTCTTCTCTTTTTAATTTCTTTTGTTTCTCTTAGCTAAAGCTTAAAAGTTTCTTTCTCTGTAATTATATAACTTTGCCTTTTATTGCCATATAGATAAAAAGAAAGAATGCATTTTATTTTACAAGTCGAAACGTGTCCATAGATGTTGTCTTTATATATATCCCAATGCCACTGCGTGGTTTAAGCTGCGTAGAGGGCAAAAGACGCCAACTCTCTTACTTTCTCTCTCTAAAAGTTGAAAATGACTCAGCTTTTCTTTCTTTCTTTCTCTATAATAATATGATAAAGCCAAAATAAATCCACTGGGTTTGGAAAATGACATGAATGCCCACAGGTTTAGTTCTTGTTTTAGGGTTATTGATAACAATCAATTAATGACATTAAAAAAGTTAGGAAATTTGATCTGTCTGATCTTATCATTCCCTGTCAATTAGTGAACTGGCCAATATGTGTATTAGGTTAAATCATTCTCAGAATGGAAAGGTTTAATCAAATCAACTATACCCTTCATAACTCAAACTTTGCAAAAGACTATACAAATAACCAATCACTTTGGAGTTATTACAATGGTAGAATTTTTTGATCATCATCATAGTCTTGATCATGACAACAATGAAAATGATAGTATATAATTCTAGTAATATTATAGATTGTTGTATTATATGTATGAATATTCTCCCAAGGGGTTAGACTTTAGATTTGTTAGATATCACAAATAATGCTATTAAAAGTACATGATAAAATTGTTATATTTATTAACCAATACCACTACCAAAATTAAAATTAATTTGAGAGTTCTCTTTGCATCTTTTTTCATATTTTATTTTCTTTTCCTTTTAATAACTTGAATGAGGTTTTCATCTTTCAGATGCACCCATATGTTGAATCTCTTCTAAAAAGATGGATAATTAAGATATTTTACACAATATACCTTCTATATATAGCCTTCATTTTACAACTATGGAAAAGGATTTTTTTATATATATATATTTTGCCTCCTTATGGTATGATAAACATTAAAAATATTACGCAAAATATTTGAGAATTTATCTATGAATTAACTATATATTACATTGATATGCATTAGTAATAAAAAGTAAAAACAATTTGAAAGTCAATTTTATTATTATTTTTTTACTAAATATTTCGAATTGTGTAATTTTTTCAATTATTTTTTAGAAATGTATCATTATTCTTTATGAATAAAATACTTTTTTTATAAAAGAAAAAATCTTTCAAATGGTCCATTTGGATAACTAGCAATTCGAAATAATTGAATATCTAAAATTTATTATCATACTTATTTTGTATAATTTTATACTTAAATTTTAAATTTATATCATTAATAATTTTGAATAGTCATTTATTCAAATGAACTTATTATATTGAACATATGTTAGCAAATGATAGAAAGATAATAAAAAAAATACATATACATTTTTTTAGTTACGCCATCTTATTTAATATATGAAGAAAAACCTCTATATATCCATTAATTTATTTTCTGCATAAATAATTACTTAGTGTTTATATTTTATAATGCTTTATAATATGAAAGAGAATATAATTATTTTTTATCGATTAAGATTCTTATTAATCTACCAAGTAAAAACTCAAAAGAATGATTAAAATCATATGAAATAAAAAAAAAGAATGATTAAATTATTGTAATATCTTTATAAATTAATATTGATGTGATTCATAAATTTTATTAATTAAAAAAATATATTAATTTATTAAGTATTAATTTAATTTATTAATTTAAATTGAGACTGTAAAAATTATTGTATAATAAAGGTTAATAATTCAGAGAGTAAGGTTTTACTGTATCTATACATATAAAGTGAATTAGGAAATGGAAAAGGGTTTAAAGGCCTAAAACAAAGAGGTAGCCAAATTAAGGAAAAGACAATATGGTAATTGCAAAACGGATGGGCCAATGAAAAAGGTCAAAAACAAAGTTCGGCGTTCAAAGCACTAGTGCGAGCCACTCGAATGTGAGAATGCCACGTGAGAGTCGGTGATTATGAATGAAACGGCCGGGTAAAAGATGACCTCATACAAAATGCGGGACCCATACGCCGTTCGCTTGAAAAGAAAGTAACGTTTCTGTTCCCTCGCTGTCTCCATCTGTTAAACAATTATAGCTGTCTCTCTCTTGCTTAATAACATAACCATTTCATTTTTTTTTTCAATATTTTATTTATTTATAAAAATATAAATATATCTTTATATTTATGTAACAATAAAAATAAAATTTTTATTTCTCTCATGATTATAAATTTATATATATATATAAACTTGCTTAACAGTGAATATAAATTTTAAAAAATTGTTGATTTGTAATTATACTTTAATTATTTATTAGCAATAAAAATAAAAATACATTATTTTTTTATATATTATTTTCTTAAAAAATACGTATTTAAATTTTAATGATATAATGAAATTAGAACACTCAATAAAAAAAATATTGATTTTTTTTTTGAAAAAATGTATTAAATAAGTTATTATATTCGATAAAATTTAAAATTTTTTTTCTTTTATATTGAATAAAATAATTAAATTTAAATATATTATTTAAATTTTAAATATATTCAAAGAATTGTTATTTTTTTATCATTAAAAAAAATAAATTTATTATTTAAAAAATATATATTTATCGAAAAATATGTTTTAATGTGTTGTTTGAGGATTTATTATTAAATTATATTTTTATATTTATTATTATTATTAGATTGATTGATTGGATGAATTGGCTTTAAAAAAATTGGCTGACGTATAAATTGGATGGATATAAATATTTTCTGATTTATAAAAAATGAAACTGAAATTTGTAAAACAAAAAACAGTTCGTAACGGCGCGTCAACCGCGCCGTCCGATTCTTGTCCAATCCGTGTGTTGTGTAGAGGAGGCAGTGACCGACACGTGTCCTCGTTTAAAGTTCCCGTACGGTTTAAGTGACCGGATGCTTACGCTGCAACAGTTCCTCTTGCTTTTTGTCCTTCTCATACAGTTTTCTTCTTTTTATGCCTCACTCGATAGTTATTTTTTTTTTTTATTTAAATTAGACATTTTGCAAATTCGCCGTCTGATAAAATTTTGGTATCATTAACTATTATTTATTATGGTTTTTTTAATGGATATTTTAAAAATATTTATTATGAAACACTCCTTAAATATAATTATTTCAAATAAAATATTATTTTAAAATTATTATATTAAAAAATATAATTAAATTAATATAAATATAAATTAAATTAAAAAATATATAATAAAATTATATTTCGTTATAATCATTAATATTTTGAGTGATATATCATAATTTTTACTTTTTATTTATTTATTTTATTTTTAAATTTATTTATTTAATAATGTCTGAATCTTTAATTTTTAACGAGTTGTTAAAAATCATATTTATTATTATTATTATTATTTAGTTTTAGCTACAATATGTCCCTGCAGAATTTGAGAAAAAGCCCACTTATCTGGAAACATGTTCAGAAAACACAAATTTTTGTTATTAAGACTCAAATTAGTCTGTCTCTTAAATCTTAATCATGACTTGATGCCTTTCAATTAGGATTGCCTAAACTTTTACTAACATGAATATAGGGTTAATTTATATAACACAATGATAAACTAATGATCTAATTGTTAGGACCCCACAATCAATTTTTCCCACTCGTGCGGTCAACAACTAGGAATCATATAAAATATTTTGTAAGATTGTTAAATTATTAATTAATATTATTATATTTATATATGATTTGGTTTGCGAATTTTCTGTTGAAACAAATGAGTTATAAATTACAGTATGTCCCCTTAAAATATGGCAAAGCAGGTGTTATGTTCTACTTAATTTATTAGTTAAACAACATTAGGAAGAAAAGAGGTTATGTATATTGAATTATTGTAGATATTAATTTAATTAATTAAGAAAATTAAAGGAGTAAAAGGGAGATTTTGGACCAGAAAGAGCAATAATTGTGAAACCTAAGGATATTGCTGTTTAGAAGTCGTTTAAGTCAAAGAATGTGGAAATTTATAATGCTGACTACTCTTTTGACAGCTGTAATATTGCATGCTTTAATAAATTATTAATATTGACAATAATATATTTATTTTATTTATATAATAATTAATTTATATTAATATATTTTCATTTTAATTATATTTTATATAAATAAAAATATATACTTCCGATCTATTTAATAATATATGTCATATACAATGTGGTGTTAATTCCTAATACTTATTAATATGACAAAGATGTTGCCATGACAGATAATAGTGCTAAAGGAATTATGTATTCAACAATCTAATTTATAAAAAAAAAAAAGAGGGTTGAAAACCATTTTTAAATTATAATGAAAAAATTTTAAGATTAAAAATTAATTAAATTAAACCGACTTGTTATTATTTTTAAGTTTATATATATATATATATATATATATTAAAATTTGAGATAAGAATGAAAATAATTTTAATATTATTAAATTAAAAAATTATTGATATTACTTTTAAGTTTATAAATATTAATATAATAAATTTGACAATAATAAAAAAAAGAAAAAGTCAGAGATTGACATGACAAAGATGTAGCTATGACAGATAATAGAAGAACTGCAAAGTATGGCTTTAAAGAAACATGTAACATGCACTGTAGGGAGAGCCATTTGATACAAGTCTGAAGCATTAATTGTCTCCTCATTCAAGCAAATTTTTTACCATGATTACTCAAATCTCATTCATCAATCACATACATACTTTTGGAAACGTTCCCTAGTAAAATATATGCAAAATAATACCAGAGTACGAAGTATAAAACCATATGCAAAACCCAATAATCATGTCACAAAATTGAAAATTTGAAAATAATCCTAATTAGGCATTACTTATATATATTGATAAAGTCCCTCACGTAAGATTTGTTGTAAATTAAGATGCTTTTTTCCTTTAATTACTTAAAAAAGAAAAAACAAAGACAAGATGCTCCACCAATTCATCTGAATTGGTAATTTCTAGTTCAATTGTTACTTAAACCATATTTGGATTAATAGAATTTAGATGAAAAATTTTAAAAATTTTATGGATATTATCAAAATTTATTAATTAATTAATAAAAAAAAGTCAAAATTCACCATTTCCCATAATTTCTCATTTAAAAAATTTTTGAAATCTCTTACTTGAAAGATCTCTTATTTTAATAAATGAAAAACTTTGTAAATTATTTTTTTTATTATAAAAATACCACTAAAATTTATAAATTTTATTTTTATTCCAAATAAGTGAAATTAGATAAAATCACGGAATAGAAAATTTAGGTTTTTAATTATATGAATTTTGATAAATTTCATTAATTTCAAAATTTTCGATCCAAATGAGGCCTTAAAGTATTTAAGAGTAATTGAGCATTTAAAATTTGTTATTACATCTATTTTTAATAATTTTAGGCTTGACATTCAAGTTAATTCAGTACTTATATCATAATATAATAAATTCAAAATTCAAAATTTCTTCTCCTTAAATAATTTTTGTTTCTCAAACCAATCACAGTACTGAATGGTGAAACAAAGGTGGTAACACTTTTTGCATTATCGGTTCGGGTCCCTGCTTGAGAATGAAGCCCATTATTCATGGTGTTTCGGTCTTCTGAAGCCTCTATTGATTGGTGTGGTTTTATTTGTTGCATCAGCAATTCATGGTTTACTGATATGATGCAGCAGCTGGGACTGGGCTAAATTATTTGTGCTATTTGTTGTTGATGTGGCTGGGACTCAACGAATTATTTCATGTATTTCAATCTTTTGTTGTCACGTGCTGTGTCCCAAAACTTTCATATATTAATAAACTTTCATTATTAACCAAAAAATAAATAAATAAGCCCATTAAGAAGAAGAGTTTCAAAAGACATTTCCTGGACTGGACTTTAAGGTGGCCTTCAATTAGCCCACCATATATATATATATATATTAATGAGTGTTTGATAAAAATTTTTGATACAACTGTTAATTTTTTTATTATTAATAACTGCATTATAGCATTTGATTATTAACAACTATTAGCTAATATCTTAATAAGTGTTTGGTAATATATATATCTTAATGAGTATTTAGTAAAAATTTTTTTATGTAGCTATTAGTTTTTTTATTACTAGCAGCTGTATTATAGCATTTGATTATTAATAGCTGTTAGCTATTCGATAATTGTTAGGTAGTCAAAAAATAATTATTAAGGAGCTAAAAAATAACTGTTTGTAAAAATTTAAATTTATAATTTTTTAAAAAGTTCCTATTTTTTGAAATAAAAAATATTAAATTATTCTTTAAAAATAATATTTAAATAAAAAATAAATATTTATATTTATTTTTAATTATCATTGAACATAATAATAACTAATATTTAATAATAATTTTATTAAATATTTATAACAATTAGCTATTAAGTAATAATTATCAACTATCAGTTATCAGTCACCAACCACCAACTACCAATTAAACAACTGTCAACAAGAACTAACAGCTATTATGAACAGTTAAACCAAACGGAATTTTAGTTATAGTTCTTTCCTTGCTAATTTTTTTTTTTTTTAAATAAAACAAAATTGTGTAAAATGCAATGCTTAATTAATTTGATAATGAAAGGTAAAAATGAAAAGTAAATGCTATAGAAATTACAAAATCAACTTATTTATTTTCTCAATTCATGAAGTAAAATTCATATTATATTTAGCTAAATTAGTTCACACACCTATATGATATACAAGTGATCACATAAGTCATAGTCTATGATCCAAAAAGTTATGAATAAACTAATCACAAAATTGAATAATTAATTAGTCTATACAATATACTGTTATTCAATTTAACGAGTAAATAAAACGCAGTATATTTATACAATAAATGCTTGTTCAATTAAATGTGATCTAATTACATTAGGAAAATATTAAACTTAACACCATTATTTTTACCATCTCTTTACTACCTTTAGCGACGCAATATATTTATACAAAAATATCTCCATTTTAATTTATATTATTTTTTGATAAAAATAAAAATGTAAATTTACTAATATTTTATTTAATAAGTGCATAACTCCATTTTTTGTTATAAAAATATTTGATTTGCTTTCTTTTTTTTCTACTTTTATTTTATTAGATTATAAATAAGTACATAGATTTATTGTATATTTATTTTTTTAATATATTAAAGAAGTCAAATGATGATAAATAAAATTATTTGTATTCATTTATATTAAAATAAAAAAATTAGAGTAATTTCTTATATTGTAGTTTGTAAGTGTTGAAGTGATAAAATTGATGGTATTATTAAATATTTTGTATCTGTCTTATTATGTATCGCATTTGCTATTATATATTCTTTTATATACGGTACATCTTTTTTTTTAATTATTTTGATAGTTAATATTTTCATAAATATTGTGACATATGATATAATAGATAAGATATATAATAGATTAAAGGATCCAGTTTGATAGATAAGATATATAATAGATTAAAGGATCCAGTTTGATAATTGAAATGATAAGTAGGGGTGGTATTAGTTCTATTTGATCAGTTTGAAAGATTGTTATCAAATTAAATTAATATTTTATATTTGAAAACTTCTCAAATCAAATTAAATCATTATTATAGTTAAATCATCGATTTTGATTCGATTTAAATATATTCGGTTTGTCGATTTCAAATTAATTTTTTTTTTATAAATTGTTATTATTTTATTATAAATTTAAGAAAAAATACCGATAAAATATCAGTAATAAAAAATTTTAAAAATAATTTAATATTACAAAACTCAAAATTTATTTATTGCATTAATAAGCACACTCAAAACTTGTATTTAACAAAAATAGATTTTATTTATTTATTTTTAGTTAATTTTTATGGAGAATATTTTTTAAAATTTTAAATTAATATTAAATTAAAAAATATGTAGTTGTATATAAAATAAAATAAAATATATTTAATTATAATAATGATAAAAAATAATATACATTTATATATTTTTATTTTTATTCGATTTAAAATTAAAAAAAAAATATTTAAATCATAAATTAAATTAATTATTTTATTTTTTAAATTAAATCAAATTAATTAAATTATAAAATTATTAATTTTTAATTTATTTTAATAAATTTAATTTAATTTAATTCTTCCGATTTAACTTTAATATAATGATAAGTATAACATTATTGATTAAATTATTTGGTACGCATTACCAATAAATTTATGCAGAGAATGAATCTATGGCGCGTGCGATAATCATGATATATAAATGATAGTAATTATTTTTACATCAAAGCCATGTTTTTTCGTGCTACTCAGTGTGGGTTTGATTGACTCACTCTGACTCATTACTCCTCAAAAAAATCTTTCAACACACTGTATCCACAGTATTTTTTCTTTCAATAATTAAGCAATAAGTGTGCATAAATTCATTCATATATAAGACATTTTCTTCTTGAAAAATTTGTTTGAATGATTTATTTTTTTTTAAACAATATGGGAGAGATTTGAATTTTCTTAAATTTAACTATATATATTTTCCATGTCGTGTATGTAATATAATTGCTTGATTATGTCTAAATTTGCAATCATTTAAATTTGATATAATATTTATCATAAATTATTATAACTCTTTACCAAAATCGAACTCAAATTATTTGTCAGTGAAGTAACAAAGTAGGAAAACACGACTTTATAGATTTGCATTGAATTGGTTTTTGTTTTTTTGACCCTTTTACAAGAGAGAAAGCAGTGAAGTTGAAAACTTGAAATTGTCCAGAGTTTGCTAAGAAGTAACTGAAAAATCACTATTCTGTTACTCCAAGCTCTCTCTCAAGGTGAAAAAAAAAAAAGGAGTAGAAGTAGAAGTGTGAATTACAAACAGTAGCCTTGCAAATTTCAATATTTCTCTCAACAACGTCAATGTCTGAAGTCTGAACTGTAAACAGGAAAAAGATGAATGGAAAAGACAAGAGAGAAAAGGTAATGGGACAAGATAGGATGTTTGTCCCACGTGGCCTCAACTCTGCGGCGGTTGGAATTGGAAGTTGATACTGTCACTCACCGCATGTATGTTTGCTTCACGCAATCCTCTCTCTCTCTATCTCTCTTTGCAGTGGCTTTAAAGTTTGAACCAAAGTAGTACACTACTCTCTCGTTCAAAAATAAAAATACAAATAAATAAAAGACCAAACCTGTCCTTTCAACTGACCCATCACCAAAACCTTTATTTCCTTATAATTATCAAACTAGTAAGTAACAGGCAAACCTTTCTCTTATTTACCTTATCTTCTTTTTTTTTTTTTTTTCTACGCCTCTCTTTTCTTCTTTTATTTTCTCTTCTTATAGCAGTTACCCCACTACAACAGAACTGGATAGTCTGTGTAGGAAGATTAAGATTTAGAGATGAGTAGTAGTAGTAGTAGTAGTAATGGAGGTGGTGGACCAGGACCTTGTGGTGCCTGCAAGTTCTTGCGGAGGAAATGTCTAAAAGGTTGCATTTTTGCACCTTATTTTGATTCAGATCAAGGCACAGCTCATTTTGCGGCAGTACATAAGGTGTTTGGTGCTAGCAATGCTTCTAAGCTTCTTCTCCGTATTCCTGTTCACAAGCGCCTTGATGCTGTTGTTACTCTTTGTTATGAAGCCTTGTCTAGGGTTAGAGACCCTGTTTATGGTTGTGTTGGCCATCTCTTCACTCTTCAGCAGCAGGTAATTATTATTTATATTGTGGGTTTCTTTTTTTCTTTTTCTTTTTGGTTGATTTGTCTCTCACTGGCATTTAAACTCGCAACCTCAATCAGTCTTGTAGTAACAATACTAAACCAAACTCTAATTAGTGATTAACATGCATATATGCTGAATTAAGGCCTTATCCTTCTTCAAATTTTTATTATGGCAATTGAAATTTAATATGATGGTAGGTGCGTATCTCATTTTCGAAAAGATAAAGATAATATCATCCTATAATTATATGTCAAGCTTGTGTTTGTTTCATGTTGAGCTCATTAAGGTTCTCAAAATTATTTTTTAAAAAGATTTTTCTTAATTAAGAAATTTATCTGCAGAAGAAATAACAACCGTTTTGCTAACAAGTATACAGAGGAAATGAAAACCAGTCTAAACGTTGCTGTTTTGTTAATTAAGTTAATTTCATGGGTCTCCCATAAAGAAAAATTGGAAAAAAAAATGATAATAAAACTGAAAATTTGACGCATTAGACGATGAATACCACTGCAGATGTAAATCTAGAGGCCTGGATTTTACAGTTAATTTCACAAGTTTGTCTGTTTTATAGACTCAGAGGACAAGTTTCTAGTTTTTCCACACTAGGGTTTTATTTTTTATGAGTCTTGGTTTTCCTTTTTTCTACGTAGTAATAAAATGAGTGCAAGAAACTCGTACGATATAGGCTATAGTATAGAGTCACCATTTTCTATTATTAGTCTTTTGGGGTTTAACGATCTTTAGTTTTTCCACAAAATTGAATGAAACTCATGCTCACTCACTAATATTATTAAGGATCAAATTTAGCTTCTTCATATGTAATACACCACTTTCAATATAAAAATTATATATATGAGAGTAAATAGGATATTTTTGTTTCTTTACTATGAGAAAAATTTTGTATATATTTATAATAAATTTTTAAAACATCAGTCTGTGATTAATTTGATTAAAAAAAATTACTATTTCAAGAATAGTTTAGAATTTTCTTCTTTTTAATATTTAGTGTGATATAATCAAGAAATTTGAATTCAATTACTAAAGTGTTTTCAAATTGAAAGATTATAAGTCTAAATTTGAATAAGAGTTAATCAACTAAAAAATTATTTAGTGTGTGAATGCAACTTATGACTATGAGAAAGAGCATCCAAATAAATGATGATATGGTTAGAATATGAAGGGGATAAGTTTACTTGCCGGAGCTAGCAAGCAAATTTTTAGCAGCTCGAGAATTGTTGAAATATTTGCCATTCTGACTTTGGTTGGTCGACCTTTCTTGTGAGATGGAGGAGGAGACATAAAATAAAAGTAATTATGTTAATAATGCTTTTTATTTTATTACATTACACAGTTTCTTATATAAAATAGCAATCTGGGAAAGATTTCAATTTCATTATATGGATCATTGTGGGTCCTACCCACGTGTTGATTTTAACATGGTAAATCTAATGCACTCAAGAAAATAGTCTTTATAATCACATGGGATACAAATGTTAATTAAAGTTTATGGGTTAGGGACCGCATAGGGTTCAGATTGTTGACTGATATTCGTGTGAAAAAAAATAAATTATTAATTTATAGAAAAAAATTTATTTAATTTATTTAAATTTTTTTTTATATAATTAATTTTTTATCACTTAAAATTAATTAAAAATATCATTATCGGTTAGAAAAATTTTCATTTGACTCACTTAAATCTAATTTTCTAAATAAAACTAATTTTCGGCCATATAGGGCACCAATATTTAGTGCTAAGCAGTTATTTTACTTAAATAAAGTTTTAAATTAAAATTTTATGAATGAAAAAAATAAATTTTTAGTGAATTTTACTCCTTGTAGATTATATCTGACTCAAATCTAGATTTATTGAAATAAGTGACTATCAAATATTGAATAATTTCACAAGAAAAAAAGTTTATGAGCCAATAAATATATAATTATATAAATAAGTAAGTATTAAAATTTATTTGCTCAAAATTAGAAAAGTATCCCATGTCAATTATTAACAAAATATATAAAAAAAATTTATGAGGAGATGAGTTGGAGTTGGTTATAAAACAAATCAATTGATTTTGTGCAAATGAGTTTTAATATTTTTTTACTTATAAACTCATGTATATATGAATTATGGACTTTAATATGATAAATTTTATGCCAACGAGTTAAATTTTAAAATCTATGTTTAAGTCTTTATTATTGGACTGATGATAAAATTAGTCTGAATAAAAACTAAAAAAAATATATTAACAATTCATTTGTGAGTAAGTGTCAATCGACTTATTGATATTGAGTTATGAGCCAAACTTGATTATACTTAAGAAAAATATTATAAATTAAATAATAATAAAATATATTAAGACTTATAAATAATGAATGAATTTCAACACTCACTTAAATCTTATACCTTATAAAGAACAGAACTTATATAACTATATACATATATCATTGCATGCACGGTTCCGACTTTGATTTAATGAATTTCAAGATATGTTTCCTAATGACTTGATGTTTGATTTAATTAGGAAAAATAAATGACTCATCTGATTCGATTCACTGTGAATCATCTTGCATGAAATTATTATGAGATTCATAAAATTATTCACCCCAATTAGTCTATGAATCCACAGTACAATATATAGTCAATTAAATACAATATGATATATAGTTATGGGCTTGACTTGTTAAATATGAAATACCAATCTTATACAATATAATCTACGTTACAAATTCAATCATAAAACTACTAACCAATGATATCTCTGTTTAGAGCCAAGAATTTCCTTTTCCTTTTTTTTTTAATAAATTTTGTCTGGTCTTTCATTGGAACTTTGAGTTTGCAGGTGCATTAGAACCGAAGCTACATTTGTTTGTCATTTTGTTATTATTTATTAATTAGTAGACTTTTATCTTAATTAAATCAAATTCAATTGGTATTATTTTCTTTTCTTCTCCGGTTTTCCCGTTCAATGGCTGCAACAGCTCTTCCTAGGAGCATCTTATTGTTTAAGATCTTGCTTTCACCTACTCTCATAAGAAAATTTTATTCATATATGCACCTCTTGTCTTCTTAATATATATGATCCTCATTCATTTTTATATAATTTTGTGTTATATGAATATAGGTAGTGAATTTACAAGCAGAGCTGGCCTACATTCAGGCTCGTCTTTCGACAATACAGCGCCTCCCTTTATCGCAACCTGCTCAAAGCCCCTCCCAAACAAGCATAGCATCAAATTCAATCATGTCAGTGCATTTTGATCAGGTACAACCCCAATTCGTATCAACACAGCTAACAAGCGTCTGTAATCCATTGAATCCAGAGCTTGAAGATGATGATCTCCAAGCTTTGGCTCGTGAATTTGTCTCTAAATACTTGCCAGGAGTTAGATTCAAGCCTCCAAGCTCTCAATAAGACTAAATTTCTAGCCATTGTCGAACTCTCTTGTCCTATATATGTTGCTGCTGCTAGTGCATCTTTGTATTTTGATTCCAAGTTAACTGTAATGAAATGATACATTTTTCTTTTACCCTTATCTGGATTAAAGTTTAGCAAGCCTTAGTTGTTGTTGTTGGTCACTTTTGAGAAAGGGATTGGCTTATTCAATTGTATTGCAGAATAATTTGTAGTATCTCATGCGTCTGCTGGTAATTTTATTTATTTATTTATCATCGTATCGTATTAAAATTTATTAAGTTTGACTAATATAATTTTGAAAAAACTCATATAAATAAAATTATTTTAATACTTATTCTCCATTTATAAAATTCGAACTCGATATCTTACTTATTTAAAAATCAATTAATTATTACAAAATCATAAAAAATAAGAGTTATAAGTTTCAAACTTCAATTTTAGAATCTAATTTCAAGGTTAATCCTGTAAAATTACTATTAAAAGAACATCTATAAGCACAAATAGAAAGAAATTGCAACCTTCTTAATTTTATTTTATTTTTAAATATTATTTTTTATTAACTAAATTTCTACATTTCAATCTGAAGACTAATTCAATACTATTTATGATTCGAAGACTAATTCAACATTACTAAATTAAAACCTAATAAAAAAAAAAAAATTAATTCTTCAATGAAAGAGGCTGCAGCATGGTAATCGCTAGCAATAGTGTGGCCAGCCATCAATTCCATAATGTTGGTTTTTGAGTTTCGACAAGATGTTTTTTTTTTTAATTTTTTTATTGAAATGAATAACGCAATGTAACAAAAGGGTCGTTTTGTGCTGCGAGCGCCCTACAAAAGCCCATTACACACAAGCGATTTAGTCCTGTCTTTAGAAGCAAGAACAGGTAACACATTCAATTTCTGTAGTTTGGGCTACGGACTATCAATTGTGGCCCAGATAGAATCCCAATGAACCTAACTTTTTATTTTTTCAAAAGAAAATAAAGAGATCAAAAAGCACAGCCGAATTTCTATTTTTTCACTCGTTATAGAGGATAATTATATATATGCCCACGCACTTTTCCAAGGATAAACCCATTCTAAACGCCTTTTGCTTGTTATATTTCATCGTCCATACAAAAATCTTAAATTTTTATTTTTTTTCACATTAAAATTGATGAGAATTTTTGTAACACTGATTTTAAAACTTTAAAAAAATTATACTGATTTTTCATTATCAAAATTATTAAAATTATAAAAAAAAATTCATATTTACATTTTTAAACTTTTCAAGTTTTATGTATTGTGCATCTGTTTCCTATTCTCAAGAGGGAAAAAAAACACCTTTTATTCTCAGTAATCTCTATTTTTCAAAAGTTGGAGAAAAACAAAAGTTCATATTTTACTTTTAACTGGTTTTCATAAACCCTAAACAAAAAACAAGCCTGAGTAAAGCTGCTAAACTTCACATTATGGGTCTTCTGGTGGATAGGTGCTACCCAAGTGCATTCCCATTACTCATGGTGACTATTTCCTTGTTCAATTTTCTTTTTTAATTTTCACCGCTAAACTTGTAATTCTGTAGCATTAACCCGAACATAGGTAATTACTTGAGAGCAACTGGCATGCCATCCATTCACTTCAAACGCCCAAACGAATTGCGAAATTTCCCAAATTTCACCTTGATCATCAAAGGAGTTCACTCTACAGTACAAAAAACTTCTAGAATCAACTAATTGACACTTTTTCCATCATTAAGCAACAAAAGCTAAAGCTGTCTAAAATCCAAACACAAGGAAAATTGTTGGGGAGAAATATCCTGCAAGTAAAAAAAATATAACGAATCCATAAAACTTAAATCATTTTGCTTCCGTTAGACACCAATGCCAAGAGGAAAGAAAAATCCAGCACATAATCTCCTCAACAAATATTCACAAGTTATAGTATAATATAATATCATGCAAGCAAAGAGCCAAAAGACATAAGAGACCTTGTAAACTAGTTGTGTGAGTGACAAAAACACCATGACACACGAGTATGGATTACAACAACACCATGTGAGAAACAAAACCATTCCAATTGTATCGCATGTTTTACATTAGTACAGAAAAAAAATTAAGCCATTAAGGAGAAGATCCCACTCCACTGGTCCTCAAAGATAGACCAGGAAAATGAAGAATCAGCAAGTGATTCTAGAACTCAGATTTGTGGTTTCACATGACAAAGAAACCACGTCGGTTCTACACCTAAATCACTCTGATTCTAACTAAATACACCTCTCCGTGATTATTGTCAGTGGATCACAAATACACTCGCCAATGACTGGGTACAATGGTTTAACTGCTGCAAATAATTTTCATTAACAGATCTAGAGCACAAGTTACAGGCAATAGCAGAGCAAGAAAATGAAGGAACAGTTCGCAACTTAGATTTTCATGAGGTTTCAGCAAGGGTGGTCAAAACTCTATACTTGCTTTGCTGCTCCCATATTCCCCACAATTATACATTTCAATCCTCTAATGTGATCATATTCTACCTGCAAAATCATGTAAACATCATCATTCCTTAGTTCAACACATGGGAGAGCGGAAGAAGAACTAGATTTTAAACAAGGATTGGGAATAAGAATATGAAAAGTAAAATAGAAAAGAGGGAGGGGGGAAGTTATGGGATAAATAAAACATAATAACAGGATAAAATAACACAAATAATAGATTTTAAGCATTAGTGCATTACAAGTAGATTTGCGTCATCTTCCCTGAAAATTTCAAACCATACAAAGCATGCATTTATCCATTCTGTGATGAAATTGAAAAGTTTAACTTTTTTCTTTTTGAAGAACTCTATCCTAGTCTTTATATTTATGCTTCAGGCATACCTTTTTTCACTTCAAAGTGCTGCTGCTCCATTATCTCCATGATGCCTCCAGGTTGAATTTCTTTTGCCAGAAAATATGGCCTTTGAAGACAGTACAATTACCTCAATAAATCACACGAATTATTTACTCAAGTATAAACATACAGCAAATAATTAGTGTGAATTAAAGAAACGGAACTCAACCTTTAAACAGGCTTATTCAAAAAGAAAAAGACACTGCCATAAAACTAAAAACAAGAGAACATGGCAACATTAGCTGCTATCAGTGTCTCCTAAGCAAATTATAAATTTAGAAATAACGCAGAAGGTAGCAAGAGTTTTAAAAACGCATCGAAAATGACGGGTATAGGAGAAGCAGCATCTGACCGATGCAAAACAAGTGGATCTTAAGGAGGGAACCATAAATCTGCAAGACCAGAAAAATTTTCAAAAACTCCCCTATCCTTTAAGTTGTAAAGCCCCTGTACAACTAAGAGAAATTCTTATGATGAATTTCTAAACACACTAAAAATATGGACAAGTTCCAATTGAAGCAGGCAATCATTAGATTTATCGGACAGAGCCATTAACAAAAAAATACAAAATAGTCGCATCACAACTGGCAAAGCCCTTAAACAAATGCGCAGAGCAACTCCTAGTCATAACATCTGCACTCTTTCAATCTAATTTCAACAACATTTCACCATTAATAGAGTTATGCATCAGAAACATTTTGAAACCATTTCAGATTTCAATATTATATTTGCACTTAATCCGACGAATTTGGATTTTTTGCTATTAACACACACCCATAATCGTATACCAAAAACCAAACACTATAAATTCACCTCAAACAGATGAGTTTTTAATCAGGCAATCAACATACTTGCAGCTCAAGCGGCTAGAATAAATATATATGCCATGCAGGAAGTTGTCACGGTATTAGATGTATAAACCAGACCCAGATACATGTCGAACATACCTGGATTTATCATAAATGGGCTTTCTAAATAATAGCATAACATATGATTGACACTATCCAAATGATGGTTTGAAAACTTTTAACCTACAAGCTGATCAAAGACTAGGAGAAGTACATGTAGTTCACAAAAGTATAACATTTTATTGGTCCAAGGACAGGATACTTACACCTGATTTACATTGAGCTTGAACTCCTTCTGAAGGAATAACGAGAGCAAGAAAATATTAATTACGAAGGCTCAAACCCTATGATAAAATTGCAATTAAGCCAAAGTAATATAGCTAGATTACCATCGCCTGCTTCAGCAAATGTCTTTTATTAGTTGCCTTTTCTTTGTAAACACAGAAAAGCACTGATGACTGCTCCCAAGTTCACAAATTGTGCTCACTGATAGCATGTTCTCATATTTATCCTCAATGTTACAGGCTGGGATGGAGCTAGCCTCCACAAAGTCAAACCACAATATGTATGCTATACCTATACAAGAGTCCCGCTTCATGAACAGACAAACTACCTTTATGCGGAAGCAAAAGGTACCGAGTAGAACTTGTTTGAGGGGTTTTTTACCAGCAAACAGCAATAAATCATCAAAATCCAAAACCATTGTCAAAAGCAGATATGTATTACTATTAGCAGAATTAATCAGCATGACGAAGGTTCAACTTCAGTGCATAAGTTCCAATTGCATTTGCATATAACAAAGCAACTTGCTAAAACAAAGAAACCCTGCTATGCACTTAGAGAACTTTGATCCTAGGGCAAATGGGCAAATACCAGTTGAACCGTAACAGCTACAATAATACAAAAAAGGTAGTCATTTAAAGCACCAGTTGAACCATAACTGCTACTATAATACAAAAAAGTAGTCATGTAAAGCAAATAATTAAAAGTTATCACAGAACTGGCATAAAAACCAGTACAAAATAAAAATTAGTTCCACATATACCATCCAAGTGAGGGCCAGAAATCAAGATTGAACGTATAATACAAGCAACAATTTTAAAGAACTGTATGATACGCATTATAAAAAGAAACCAGCTGAAAATTATGAACATCCAGAAAATGGTTAACAAATAGTCACAAATAAGGTATGTGCAGAAACCCAATTGGGCATACTTTACAAAACAACACACAACAAAGGTACCTAAAAGCATGTGAGAAGCTCCAATCTTCAGTATACATAAATGTACAGCCCACTTCCAGCAGACAGAAATACGAATGGGCAAGCTATAAACTCAATGGCTATGTTAAAGTGGGTTAATCAAGCTTTAAACAATCTCCCCATGTCTGAATCCACTGTCCCCACAATCTGCACTGGAGTCTAACCCACAAGGAGAATCATACCACTTAGGATTCTCTTGATAGAAACTATCAACCTGTATTAGACCTACATCAGTCACTATAGCCTCATCATGTCTCATGGGCTTTGTTAGTTTAGTATCCTCACAGTCAAGAATGCTTTTCTCATCAAAATCGCTGCACTTCAACCATTTTTCAGGCTTACAAGGCTCACTCATCAGATCCTTGTCACTCCTACACTCTGTCCTCATTTGATCCCAAGGAACAACATCCCCAAGTGTCCGCCCAAAACTATCTTCATCATCATCAATCAATTCTGTTTCCTTGCCATCCCCATATATCCGATCATGATGGTGATCACTCCAGTGCGGCAAATCATTCTCCCCCACCAGAACATCATCTGAATGAGGCTTGTCTGAAAGCAGCCCAATTGCCTTTGCACCATCTTCACCTATGCTCCTAACTTTATTAACAATATCAAACAGTTCATGTGACACTGAACCCAACAATTCACTAGGGATTTTTCTTAATCTCGCCTCCAACAATCCAATTTCAGTTCTCAACTCCTGCACCTGCTGCAAAACTGAAAACTGCAATTCCCCTTCATCCTTCCCCATCAACACAAAACCTTCATTGTCCATGTCCTCACGGACCCCATAGTCCATTTCTTGATCCAACATAAAGTTACCTTTATGACCAACAACCCGATGCATAATCCTCGCATTCCCATCCAAGGGCCCTGGTTCATGGCCAGAATGCACCGCATATAGTTTGAATACAGCCATCCCCTCTTCTTGATACACAAATGTCTTATCCTTCTCATTGTAATTGGTGATTGGCACTATTGCCCGAATCCTAAATCCACACCCACACCTTTTTGAAGCATAAGGCTCCCTCTTCAACATCCTTGACTTCTTGACCACAGGCTCACCAGCCCTGTGGCAAGCATAATCCTTAACCTCAGCCATAAAAGGCTTATACCTAATATACTTTTGTCTAATACAAAGCACAACCTTATGTTTTGCAGCCAATTGCTGTAGCTTATGCGGCACTTCCTTAGCAGGAACATCAAATGACTCAGTGTACTCAAAACGACGACGTTTATTTCTGGAACCAGAACCCTCAGAGGCCGAGCACACAGGGCAAGCAGCCACACAAACCCTAATGTAACTCTCGGGAATCCCATAAAACTTAGCCCCTACAGTCCAAACTTGTTTAATCCTCTCTATGGTTTCTCTAAGCCCTAGGTGCTTTAAATCAGCATCCCCATGAAAGCTCATGACAATATCTTGCCATTGGTTAATATGAGAGACAAATTGTTGAGAATTGTTCTTGAAGCAAAGGAATTCGTTACCGGAGGCAGGGTCCACCTGAGCCGTGAGCTTCTCCTGGATGCGCTTCCAGCCAGTCACATATGCAGTGTCCTCGTTGCGGTCCTTCCAGACAGCGCGCCACGATTTCAAGATGGAGCGGGGCGTAGCAGCTCGGATCTCGTCGGGAGTAGCCAGGCGGTGCTCTAGAATGCAGCGAATCATGAGAGAGTGAGACTCAGCGTTGAATGTATAAAATTGGGAGGATATATGGGGCTCGGGGTTAATGTAAGCCGGTGGGTGAGTACCACCGGAGACAATGCTTTTGGAATTGGAGTGAGACGGGTGAATCAGTGAGTCTTCATTATCGGAGGAGGACTGACTAGGTGAGTCGGGAGAAGAGGAACGGCAAAGAACAATTTCAGGGAGAGAAAGGTCGTCGTGAATGGACGGCTGGGATTGAGTTTGGTGGGTGGGGATGATCTCGGAAGGTGGGCCCAGATCATGATGATGATGATGACGACTATGGAAGAGATCATGTTCTGTTTTGTGGGGATTCATGAGACAAATTGAAGAAGATGAGCGAAGAAGAAAGGAGGGGGAGGGGGAGGGAGAGGGGGAGGTTCTTAGTAAGTTCCTCAACTTTGTTTTGCTCAGTTTCTATATGACATTTTGGAACCCAATACAGTTTCTACTTTCTCTCTCTTCGAAAGTCTAAAATGCCTTTACTCTTTTTTTTTTTTTTAATAGAAAAAAAAAATATGCATTCATTTAGTTTGAACACTTTGTTTATCATAAAAAAAAACTTAATAATTAAAATGTATATTAGAAAATAAAGAAATACGATAATTTTAAATAAAAAATAAACCTCTCTTTAATTTAAAAATAATAAAAATAAATAAATGCTATTCAGATTATATATTAAATAATATTAAAATAAAATAAATCTACCCAATATATAAAGTTAAGTAAAATAAAAAAAACACACGCGCTTGACACATATATAACATTAGTTAAATGGAAACTTAATTAATTACCAATCAATAACTCATGAAATACAATCTCAAAAAAATATTATATGACATGGAAAACTAGTTATTGATTATAGTGAAAAACATGAATTCTCTCCCCTCTATTTTCACTTACTACAAGTTTGAAAAAAATAATCATAAACATATAATTAATTACAAATAAATTTTATATTTAAAAATACACAATTTAAAATATAGAATTCAGTTAAATTTAATACTTTTTTACTTTTGAAATAAATTTATAAATAATATGTTTTATTTTTATAACTGAATTCAATATTTTTTACCTTCGAAATAAATTTATAAATAATATGTTTTATTTTTATTTCTTAAAATATTCTTAATAAAATATAATTAAAACAATAAAAATAATTAAAAATAAATTATTTTATATTTTTAATTTATAAAATATAATAAAAAATTAGTTGGCCAAAAAAAGTTAGAAATAAAATAATATATATATATATATATATATATATATATATATATATATATATATATAATTAAAAAAATTTATTTTATTTTATATACAATCGTATATTTTTTTAATCTAATATTAATTTAAAACTTAAAAAAAATTATTTATGAAAAATAACTAAAAATAAATAAAAAAAATTTAATTTTTGAGAAAAATATAAATTTTGAAAGTGTTAATTAATGAAATAGATAAATTTTGTGTTGTATATTAAACCATTGTTTGAATTTTTTATCACTGATACTTAATTTGTTTTTAAAATTTATAATAAAATAATAATAATTTATAAAAAATATATTTTATTTAAAACTGATAAATCGAAAGTGAACAAATCGAACTAAACTAAATTCAAACTAACGGTTTGATTATAACGATAATTTGATTTAAAAATTTATCAAACTAAAAAAATTTGGATTGATTTAATTATAATATTTCAAATCGACTAAATCGAAACGATATTACCCCTAAAAAGAGAGTGCGATACAAAGAGAAGAAAAGGAGATAAAAGAGGGAGAGAGAAAAGAGTAGAAAAGAGAGAGCATAAAAAAATAAAAAATAAAAAAGAATAAGAAAAGGAGATAAAAGAGGGAGAGAGAAATAGAGAAAAGAGTAGAAAAGAGAGAGCATGGAAAATAAAAATAAAGAAGAAAAAGAGAGTGAGGAAAAGCATGAAAAAAAAATATTTATAATAATTATTTTGTTAGTTTTATATAATTTATTTTCATTTATTTTAATATAATTTGATTTAATAATTTCATTAAATTAATTTATATAATTGAAATAAATTTTTTAATATTTAAAATATAAAATTTTCTAAAAATATAGAATTCGAAATAAATTTTATGAAATTTTTTTTTTATTTTAAAAAGTTTTATTAAAATTTTAAAAGTTATAAATTTTAAATTTTAAATAATAAATTAATTATTTTTAAATAAATTGGACTATATATTTATTATTTACAATGATCACATCTAATTTGTCTTTAAGTTATGATGGAAATAAAAATTAAATACTTAATGGAAATTACAAACTCAAACAGTCAACATTTAATTGAAGAAAGTCAAAATCGTTAAAATTTGAACATAATGCTTTTATATTGGCATGTTAATCTTTTTTTGGGAAAGATAATCATTTGTTTTAATTAAATTGAATGGATTGATTATTAATTAAACTTTATTGTTTTTTCTTTCACTTTCAATAAGAACCTTTTTGTATATCAATTTAAAAAAAATAAATTATTACTTATAATTTTTTCTTTTTTAATTTTGCATCAACAAAATTTATTACCCTTCTTTACTATTTCCTTTTTCGCATTTAAAGAGGGGATTTAACATCTTATATGATAAATTTATTGCATGAACATTGATTGAAATTCTAAATATAAATTCTGTTTATGTGAGTATTTAGATATTAAACGGAAAAATAAAATTACTTAACATTTCATTAAAAAGGTGTTTTGATTGTTTTAAATTATATTTTTTTAAATAATTATAAGCGGCCTATGAAAATATAAATTAATAAATTTTATATTTAATAAAATTTTAATTTAATAATCGGATTTTTAAATGTTTATATATTATGGAATTAGTATTATAAACTAATTCAACAATATAAATGGAATCCATCATTCAAAATGCAATCCAATTATTGATCGGTCAATGAAATCTAGGATAATTTGTTTTACTATAGGAGTATAATTGAATATATAATTATTATATATATATTTATTATTATATTATATTTTGATTCGCAAAAACTATAATTTTAATACTCAAATTTTAGGTAACTTATATTTTAGTCAGTAACATATATATATTCTGTTAAATAAATGTCATGCATGTAATACTTATGAATAAAGTTTTTTTTTTCTTTTCATTATAACAAAATAAGAGGAAGAAAAAATAAAATTTCTCTTAATTTATTTAATTTAAAAAATAATAAATCATATGAAATAAAACTTACCATTTATCAACTCCAAAGTTGAAATGGTTAAATATTTTCCCAAATAAAAACCTAAATATTCAAATTCAAAATATTTTTATTAATTACAATCGAAAAAATCTGCGTTAGCTGAGTTTCAAATGAGCCGAACGGCACGGGAGGTGGCAAAGTAAGGGTACGCTCCTGACCATGGCATGCCAACAAGTGAAGACCCCATTCCTACAATAATGAAGCGTCAACATTACGTTTGATAGATTACTACTCTTTTTCCCAATGTAACGGTCCGTCCCGGTCCGTCCAATTCATTTCCCTCCTACAATTCATCAAAATTCAAGCGTTACTTTATCTCAAACAAAAACCATTTTTTTTTTCCCCTTCCACAAAACCCATTCTATTTATACACTCCGTTTCAAATCTCAGTATCTCACTTCATCTTCCAACAATTCTTATCACAAATTTCATAAATTATTTTACATAACACATTTCGCCATGACTAACAATTGCAATGATCATGATCGGTTCGCTAGCTTAGAAACCACTTGTGGATCGTTGCTATTGGAATTGCAGGTTTTTTTTTTTTTGAATTTAATGAGTGTAATTTGAATAAATAGTTTTTTAATCCTATGTTTGTTGTTGTGGAATTCAGAAAATATGGGACGAAGTTGGAGAAAATGAAGTTCAAAGAGATAAAATGTTGTTTGAAATTGAAGAAGAGTGCCTTAAGGTTTATGGGAGAAAAGTTGATGAGGCAAACAAGTGTAGATCTGACTTGGAACGAGAAATTTCTGAGGCTGAAGCGGAAATTGAGAGTATCTGCTCTGAATTGAGTGAGAAACCAGTAAAAGTAAGTGCAATTAGGGTTGATGTGTTCATATTTCATGGAATTTGCTCTTTTTTTTTTTAAATTTAAATAGGTGGTTTTGTTCCCTCAGTATGAGCAGAAGGCTAAGGTCAATTTAAACGAAAAGATTCAAATGATTAGTCCACAATTGGAGGAAATGCGAAGGAGGAAAGCGGAGAGGAAAAAGCAATTTATTGAAGTTGTAGATGAACTAAAGAAAATTTCGGAAGAGATTTTCGGTTCTGCGAAAGTTAATATGTACGAAATGAGTGTAGACGGAACAGACTTGTCTCTGAAAAGACTAGAGGATTTACAGAATCAGTTGCACAACCTTCAAAATGAGAAGGTTTGCCTACTTATTATCTAAATTAGAAATTAACATTATTGTGGCTTAATTTTGGGATTTGTGGCTCTGAAATTTGGATAATTATACTCCAAATATGTGTTTTATCCAACTAATTTACTGTATGTCACCTGTAGAGCAATCGTTTGAAGCAAGTGTCGAGTCTTTTAGACACTCTAAACTCCTTGTGTGAGGTGCTTGGTATGGATTTCAAACACACAATACATGATATCCATCCAACTTTGGATGATACCAAAGGATTAACAGACATAACTGATTATACAACCGAGAGGTTGACTGCTGCAATACAAAATTTGCGAGATGTCAAGATACAGAGAATGCGGATGGTTGGTATTTGAACAAAAATTCTTATGTATTGCTACGAATTTTTGTTTTTTTTTCCTGCTTGCCTTTATTTTTAAAATTTTAAACTCTACCAGCTTCAAGGTCTTGGAACTGTCCTCCTGGAGCTTTGGGATTTGATGGATACTCCAATAGAGGAGCAACAGGTGTTTCAGCATGTTACCAACAATGTTATTGCTTCAGAACATGAAATTACTGAGCCTAATTTGCTTTCCATGGACTTAATTAACCATGTGAGTTGTAACTTCTGAAGCAAGAAAAATAATGTATTTTCCCGTTTAATTCACTTTTAGTTGCCACATTCAGGAAAATAATTGTTATATTTACTCCAACTACTTGCCTTTTCTTGCATAGGTTGAGGATGAAGTCTCAAGGCTTAACCAGCTCAAATCAAGCAAAGTGAAAGAGCTTGTTCTGAAGAAGAGATTGGAACTAGAAGAGATATGCAGGAATTCACATATGGTACCACAAGTACTTAGTACAACAGAATATTCGATTGAAGCTATGACACCTGGTAAGACTTAGAGGAGTTACAATATAGAAGTATTCTCAGAATTTTAATTATTCCCATAATGCATACATGATAATGAAAAAATATTGTGCCATGGAAGCCTTGAAGTGCTTTGATGCCAAAAACATTAGATGAGATAATTGATATCTTAATGTGTGTGATTTGCATGTGACAATTCTGGTTCCGAAGTGGAATAAACGATTCATCAGTAACCATATAATCGTCCTATTGTTGTGTAATATCATTATATAGGAATGGACCCTATTCATCTATTGGAAGAAATTGAGCTAGAAATTGCAAAGGTTAAAGAGGAAGCCTTTAGTAGGAAGGAAATACTCGACAAGGTGGAGAAATGGTTGTCAGCACGCGAAGAAGAGTCCTGGCTTGAGGAATATAACAGGGTCGAGCAATTTTTCTGCTTTTGAATTAAATGGTCATTCTACTTTCCCCTACTTCTTAACTGAATCTCCTTACATATTTTGATATTCTAGGATGACAATCGTTATAATGCTGGAAGAGGTGCACACCTTACCTTGAAACGTGCTGAGAAAGCTCGTGCAGTTGTTAACAAAATCCCTGGTAAAAGTTCTTTACTGTTGTTCACAAAATGGTTTCACTTAGAGATGAAAGCACATTAAACTATGGCCTCACACTTCTGTGTAGAAAGTTCTTCGGATCATCCGTAGCTTAAAAATATTCATTTCCATCCACTTATGAGTTTCCTTGTTTTGGTTGATGGTGGAGCCAGCAATGGTGGAGGCATTGACTTCGAAAGTCAAATCTTGGGAGAAAGGACAAGGCATTCAGTTCTTATATGATAGTGTAAGCATTCCTTCTTTAATTCAACAAAATATTTATTTTGACAAAGATAGCTGCATTTCGAGACTTAGTTTTGTCCTTATCCAAGTTGTGTTGGATTTGGTTTGATATGTTCCATTATTATTGATGTTTAATTTAATTACTTGTCATTTTATAGGAACCACTTCTATGTAGGCTGGAACAATACAACAATGTAAGGAAAGAGAAGGAACGAGAAAGGATAAGACAAAGAGTATGAGCCTAGTTTCAACTAGTTATTAGGAGTTTTTTATAAAGCTACTTCATGAAAATTCTCATCTTACACTTTGTCTTCTCTCACCATCTCACATATATGATATATGATAGGAATGAGCTCTATATAATTTATTTCTATTTTTTAGGACCAGAAGAAACTTCAGGTCCAGCTGATAGCAGAGAAGGAAGCGCTTTTTGGGGCTAAACCAAGCCCATCGCAAAGTGGAAGGAAGCCTTCTAGAACTTCAGTAGAATTTGGTAGTGACCGGAAACTCTCCCTTGGAGGAGCGATGCTTAAGAACTTAAAAGCTGAAAAAGCATCTGTGTGCACGCATCCAAACAAGAAGAGTGACTATTTGAATCAGAACAGCTATTTGAGTTGCCAACAAAATGGTGGATTTGGAATTCAGACCTCTGGTATGTTCTTATTTTGTCAGTCCCGGTTTTCGGAAGTAGGATTGGGAAAATCTTGGTTGTTTTCTCCATCTTAGATTTTATGTGTTATATTACATATTTTGGTAATAGTTAAGAACATTTTCGACGTTTTGATTGACATGCCTTCTTGAGAGAGGTCTAACTCTTTTCTCAAATATTTGAAGGTAGGAGAAACTCAGAGATTGCTGGACATTTAGTAAAGAAGCATTCTTCTGCAAAGGCTGCCCAAACTGAACCAGGCTTGATTAGAAAGCCCCTTTCTCCGATTCCTTTCACGATGTCTTCTAAGGCTAACATGACAAACATCTCAGAAAATCAGGAAGGAATGCCACATGCAACCTCTCAGACTGCATTACCTGGTATTAAGACACCAATGGGGACACCTACCATGTCGATATCTGGCGGAGATGAAGAGAAGAGAACCCCAAAAACACTTCCAATTATTATGCCAACTACTCCAACGACGTCGGCTCCTATGCTGATGGCCTCAACACCAGCTACCCCTTACTTTTCTTCTGGTGCTAAAACAGCAAAAAAGGCTTTGGAAGAAATTGAATACTCGTTTGAAGAGCTAAGAGTCGGATTTACCTGTCCGGTCTAACTTTTCTGAAACTATGAATGATTTTTAAACTGTTCTTTTGAATTCTTTTTCTTCTTGTTTTGTTACGAGTTCAATTTAAATTGGCTCATTATTAGTTTTTTACACCTAAAAAAAAAAAAAAAGAAATCGTTGTAGAGACTTGTGGGTGGGGCTGGGTTCAAGTCAAAAATTCTCAAAGGTGAGCTTTTCATTCTAGTTGTTTGGGAATATTTGAAATGATTAGTATTTGATACCTATATGGATTGGATACTAGATTTTGTGGCTTCGGCAGCGGATGGAATTTGGCAATTAATATTGTTATTACTGATATTTTTCATATTAAGCAGTGATTTATTGAGCTTTTAGTATTTCTGACAAGCTGGTTGATAATTGATCATTTACCAACTAAATATGAATATTTGTAAATTCTCCTATCATTGTGTGGCCCTATTGGCTGTAAATCTTGTGATAGTCCTCGACAAGGTCTCAGAAAATGGTAGCGTGAGTTCCGGATAAACTTTGTATAAATAAGATGTGGAGTGGATTATATTGGTAAAAGATTGGGGACAAGAGGTTTTTAGTTAATGTTCTGTGCAATGAAAATGTCGGGCCCATTAAAATATTTGCTCTGGGACCGGACCGGTAAACATGTTCAACCTCGGACAATTATAACAACTCCCCAAACGAACCCAACCCAAGAGTCAAGGATCAGTATCTCTGACTACTTTGTTTATTATTGGCTTAGCGTTTGACATTTGAGAGGTGAGTATTTGCTTACCATTAATTTTTGTTTAATCTTAATATATATATATTCCATTATTGATTTAACTGAGAAGTAACGCAAAGATAGACATCCAAAGTGATCTTTATCGTGAAATGAGACCATCGAAGCTGATAAAGAGAGAATATCTAAACACAAAATTATGTAAAATAATTTACAAAAGAGCAGTCAAATATTTTAGTAAAACACCGTTTTAACCACTACCCTCATTAGTAATGCTTAAATTTACCTTCTTTCCAAACATTCATTTTAGTGGATATCCTATCAATAGTCAACACATTTACACATATTTTATTATTTTTTTTATCTGTTATTTAAGATTTTACATACATATTTAAATATTTATTAATTAAATTTAAAATAATTTATTTAATTTTATATCATTAATTTTAAATTATTATATTCTAATTAAATATTATAAAAATAAAATAAATAAATAAATAAATATTATTTTAAAAATTTAAAATGATAATTAAAAATAAAAATAAATAAATTTTTAAAATAATAAATAAAAAAAAAATGAAGAGAATATATTATAATTGTAGGTGACCCAAATATACGGATTTTTATTTCATCACCATTCCACAACCCAAAAAATAAAAATAAAAATCCCTTAAAAAAAATACCGAAACAGAAAAAAAAAAAATTTATTGCTCCCCATAATTACACGTGCGAAATTGGACTGTTATTCGTACAATTAATAAATTTTATTTATTTATTTAGTAAAACATACATAAAAATGGAAATTAATGAATTAACTTAAAACTATAACTGTACTGCTAAATTTTATAAAAACATTTATTGAATAGAACTAATATCCCCCAGTATTTTTTTTACCATACTAAATATTTATATAAATCCAATAAGTTAAGAATATTTAGTGTAAAAAAAGATATTAGTATATTTTTATTGAATAAAAAAAATAAAAAATCAGATTAATTAAAATATATTATCACTTATTAATTATATGTAAGAGATATATTTTTATATATAAAATAGATAAATAATTTATAATATAATTAAAAAATATAATTAATATAATTAAATCAATAAATTTTATTAGTATTTTTTTATAAACCCTTTATTAATATTAAATGACTCATGTTATTTTATTAAAATTAAATTACTTATGTTGATAAGAATGCATATCAAATAGGGAGGTATTAGAAAACTAGTAAAATAGTTATTATTTTAAAAAAATAGATTATAATTTGAGACAAATAAAAGAAGAAAGTGAGTGTATTTTTAAGAATCAAAGGGAATACATCACTTACAGTCAATCCAATTAAAATTATTTTATTAATTAAAATTTAATTTTTTAAATTAATATTTAAATAATAATTTTTAAATGTATGGACTCGGAGTCGAGTGTAGAGGAAGGCCAGGTGTATCCTGACCCCAAAATTAAAAAAAATATATATAATATAGAAAATTTGTGAAAATATAAAAAATAGTAATATATTATAAAATTGCTTCCCTTATGATCAATTCCAATATAATTAAAATATTTGATGAATGTAAAATAATTTTAGTATGATTTAATTTTTTTTAATAGTTTTTATTTTCTTCAATAAATATTTTTATTGTTAATTTTTTAATTACGTAGTTAATTTTTCTCAATTTTTTAAAAGATATATATAAATTTTTTTTATGATTATAAATTCTTTTATTTATAATATGTATTATTTATTTATATTAGAAAGAAAGATTTAATATATTTTGACGTGTAAACACAATAAAAAATATTTGTAAAAAAAATAATTTTAATGTTGGAAAAAAAATATACTCACTCAGCCGCAAATCCAATAAAATGTAAAAAAATTGGGACTTTACGCGTGGCAGTAATAATTAACTACAATGGAAAATTCAAACGGCACTTCCCATTGCCGTACCAAAACGTTCATTAGAAATCTGACCCTCACTCACCTGCAGGTGACGCAATCACCACTTACAATTAACCAATATAGTTTCAAATTTCATTTACTAATAAAAATAAAATTTCTAAAAAAATAAAATAAAATAAAATAATACTACTGTAGAACAGTGGCATGTTTTTGTAAATTAAGACAATGTCAATGGCAAATGTTAACATGCAATCTTTTATTTGCCGAAAAAGACAAAAAGCAAGTCAGCGGCAAGAAAAAGGTGGTCCTCCAACGCAACCTTTGCAGCTTTAAATACTAAACACAAATATTTAAAAAAAAAAAAAAGTGATTTACTTTTTTTACCTTATTTCACACACTCTTTTCTCTTAAAATTACTATTCTAACCATTTTTGAACTCAAATTTCAAAATTCAATTCCCCTCACGGACGTGAAATTTCTCTTAAATCAATTGTATTTATCGGGTTTAGTGAATAATTTATTATTATTTTAAATCTTTCATTTCCATTTTTTTTTATTTGTATTTGTTTTTCACTTTCTTTTTTACGCTTTCTCAAAGTGGTTTCTGTTCAGACAAGGGAAAAAAAAAAAAAAAACCGGCCAGCGTTTTTCCCGACACCTGGAAAGTGAAAACCGGGTCTCCGTTTTCTCGAGAAATCGTTTTCTCAGCAAACAAACAGTGACCTTTGCTGTTGTTATTATTATTATTATTCCTTGTGATTTTTTTTTTGAGAGTTAAAATTGAGAGAAACTTCCACAGTACTGTTTGAGCTGAGCAAATGTGTAAAGGCCTATGACACTGTAGTTTCAGTTAAAGCTTCAAAAGTGCTTATCGGAGCCTTGGAGTTGCTGTAACAGGTCATGATCTTTTTTTTTCCTTCACTTTTGTGAAATTTAAATTTGTTTCTAGTTCTAGTTTAACAAGTGAAAGTTTTTTTTTTTTTTTTTTGTGAAGTAGTTTATTTTTTAAAATTTATTAATTAGTGTGGAGCTGTTATTTTTTATTATGGGAAAATTTGCTGGAAAATTTGGGTTTTTTGGTATTTTTCGGGGATTTTTAGTTTGAGTTAAAGACTTTGATCTTAGAAGATTGAAGTAAATGATGAACCTCTACTTCATATTCACTCACTCTTGCTAATTTTTTTTTTTTTCTGTAAATTTGATTTTACAAAGTTTGATCTTGAGAAATATTGTCTAAATATTTGAGTTGAAGGTTATTTTATTTAAAATAAATATATTTTTTTTGTTTTAAATTTGGAATATGATAGTTTTTTTTTAGTGATTGAGCAATTTGGGTTATAATTGCTGGGGTTTAAGGCTTGAAGTAAATTTCCAGCTACCTTCTTTGTGAATTTATGTAGTTTTTAATATTTCTGATTTCAGTTCTTTATGTTACAGGTGCTGGAATGAAGATCTAGATTTGGAAAGAATTGGTTATTTAGTGATTTTGAATGCTTGTGGATTTGTGCATGGAAACAAGAGAAGGATTAACTTCAGGGGTTACTGTGATAGGAGCTGAAGCCCCATCTACTTATCATGTGGCGCCAAGGATTGAAAATCCTGGCCAGATTGCTGGGTCACCAGCAGTGGCTGTGTCTCCAGTTAGTGTAGGATTGACTGGAACAACAGAAAAGAAGAAGAGAGGCAGGCCTAGGAAATATGGACCGGATGGGGCAGTAGCTAGGGCATTGTCTCCAATGCCAATTTCTTCTTCAGCTCCGCCTGGTGGAGACTTCTCTACTGGAAAGCCAGGTAAAGTGTGGCCTGGTGGTTTTGAGAAAAAGAAGTACAAGAAAATGGGAATGGAGAATTCAGGTGTGTTTTTCCCTTTTTGAATTAATTTCTTTAATTCAAATTTAAGTATGTTATGTTTGGGATTGAGTATGGTATGTCATTTATTAGAATATATGATAGAGATACTCAAGTGATGGTTTTGGTTTTATTTTAATTGATTATTGATTCATTCTGTTTTTGATATTGGAATGGGTCTTTGTAGCTCTACAATTGGGATTTTGGAATTAATGTCTTAATTGGATTGAAGATTTCTAAGTTGCCTTGAAAGTTTCCTTCACTTCTTTTTAATAGTTATTGAAAGTTTATGTGGGGCCTCGTGAGATGCTCTTGTTTAAAATTGGAAGTAAAATACTGGTTCTGAAATAAAAAGGGGTTTTTTGCGGGTTTCATTAAGATTGAGAATATTCCTTGTCTGGCCAAGATTTTTGGGTCTCGTCTTTAGCTGATGATACAGCAACATGGTTGAGTGACATGAACAGGATGAAATTTGTTAATCATGCAGGATTTTTATTGATAGGTAATGTCTTCTGCCAGACTGACTAGTGTGGGAAGTAGAAAAAAAAAATATGTGGCTTCTTGTCCTGTCCTTAGGATGTCATGATTCATGGGAAAAATTTTTGCTTTCTGGAATATAATTTTTTTTTAATATTAAAAGTTTTTATGCATATTGGCATGGTGTTTTTTAGCTCTCTTCTAGAGTAATGGTTACCCTGTTTGTTAATGTCAAATGTTACTTCTCTTACAGTCAAGATTTCTAGGTGTTGACAGTAGATGCATATTAGTCAACTCCATTTGAAGCCCTTATGAACCATATACAGATTGATAGTCTCTCATTCTCGTTCCAACATTAAGTGAGCCAACAAGGGAAAAGGATCATTTTGTTAAAATGTGGATAACTATTGAACTATTTATATTGTTACCTTGTGGTCAATTTTTGATATATTTCACAGTATAGTTGTATTTTCCTATCTTTCCATGAGAGTAGCATGACACATGGAAGTATTCTACTGTCTGAATTGTAGGAAAAAGAAGCTGCTTTCACACAATGTTTTGTATGCCTATACTTCCTTCTCAAAGCCAATTTCCATTGTTTCTAAAATTTAATTCTATGCTTCCAAAATAAAGAGTCTAAACGATGTCTATATTTGCAGAAAATGGCTTACTTTACTTTCTAACATTTAAAATTATGTTCCTTTGCTGATTTTTGTAGGTGACTGGTCTTTTGGTTCAGTTGGTACGAATTTTACTCCCCATGTCATCACTGTCAATGCTGGAGAGGTATACTTGATTAATGGAAAAAAAAAAGAACCTTTTTCAATATATATGAAGTTTTTGTGCTGTGATTATGCTGTTAGAGAAACCATTTCTGTTTCACATATAAAAAGTTATATTTTTAAATCTAGAGCCTAGAGGATACATCTAATCTATGCTAACTGGTAATCTAACAAAAGGCATGACAAAAAAAACAAAGTAAGATTTTTTTGCTGGAATTTGTCTTTTTAGCAACTTCAGGATTTTACATATCACATTTTGCAATAAATGTCTCAAAAAAGTTGAAATCAGATGTTTTAGATTATAATGACTGTTAATGCGTCATTCATCATACCTTTGAGATGTGACACTAATGAGATTTGAGCTTTCACTTCTTGTATTTCTTTTGAACCTGTCCTTATGCAAGCTCCAACTCATCTTCTAAGAATGCGATGGATAGCATAAGTTAAACTTCCTTCAGAATAGCGTGGACAAAAAATAAGTGTGACCAGTCAAAGTCCTTCAGGCTATGTAAATCTACATGTTTAGGTCATTAGTCACTTTAACATGGACAGAGAGCGCTTCCACTGCTCTAAGGATGCTCTAAGGACAAGCTAGCTTTGCTGTCATTAACAAAGGGTTTATGGAAGTTATATTAGCACTTACAGAAATTGTGACCAATATTTGGAAGGATTAATAAGAACCAGGCTGTAAAAGAGCTTCTGTGACTTCCTTTCAGATTTTGCTGGTTTGTTTAGTTATTTTTATCTTGGTTCCTTTTCTGTTGTTTGATTGACAATATATTGTGTTTCTCTTCAGCACTAGCACGTGTATAAGATTTACCAAATTAGTTTTGCTTTCTAATTGTAGGGATTAAGATCATGTTATGGGCATATAGTGTTAATTTGATAGTAGTAGTTTTGTAAGATGGATCAACTGCAATTTTTTATCACTACATTGAGCTTTTTTTCACTTTGCTAGTGATTTTCTTTGGTTAAGGATGTTACTATGAAGGTTATATCATTTTCACAACAAGGACCTCGAGCTATTTGCATCCTATCTGCTAATGGAGTAATTTCAAATGTTACGCTTCGCCAACCTGATTCTTCTGGAGGTACTTTGACCTATGAGGTATGTCATTTACAATAATTTTCTTGGATAACTTCTTGTACTTCCTATTTAAAGTGAATGCAGTTTCTAATTATATATGAATTCTGACTTTTTATCATTGTTATAATTTTTTTTTTTAGTAATTCTGCACCTCACTGCCATTACGCTTGACTAATTTTTATCATCTGACATGAATTTGATACCATACAAAATGAAACTCTTATTTCTCGAACCAAAATTCGTGGCCTAAATACTACAGCCTATACGTATCTATAGAAGCTGGTGTTGTAAGTTGGGAAATCATAATAGAGTTTATTTGATAGGTAATATATGTATTAGTAATTTTCTACTAGCATGCATGAATGGAAACCTCAGTTAGCATCTATAATGCTATATAATGTTTGTGCCACTGCTCCAAGTCAGTTATAGATAATCAGCTGGTGTACATTCGTACTTCAACTGAAAATAGTTCGTGTATGGATGTTCATACAGCACAAGTGATTTTGTTACATGGTCAAAAATGAAGTCTAAGGTTGCAATGTATATTTTTAATTTTCTATTTTAGAAAAATAATTGTTGTTGAAGATGAACAAATTAACAGGAGGACCTAGAAAGACCACTCTTACCCAGTAGTTATCTTGCCTCTTCTTTCTCTCCTTCTACCTTTCCTTTTTCTTTCTCTTCTTCTACCCTCCTTTTCTTATGTATGCTTTCTGTACTTTGGCTACTCTTCATTTCTTTTCTTGGTCTTGGCAATACACTTGCGTATGACATTTTGGTTCTGTGGTTGGACTTGACAGTGGCCTTAGTTAAATAGCGAACCTTGTTCTTGGATTAACAATGATTTATCACCTGGTCTAAAGAATGCCAACTCAATGTAAAATATGGGTGGTGCTAATGAAAACTTATCTACTGCTTCCTTGATTTCTGTAAGATAATTTATTGCTCGAGTCAATCTATAACATGCATAAGAATATGTCTTTCCACTCTCACCAAAGAATAGTGAACTTGTGTGGATATGAAAAACTGAAAGGATCAGCTTGGAGTTGATCCTCTTTTGGTGATAGAACCTTGCTTTTGAATTGAAGTGAGACAAGAAAACAGGGTGGCACACATCAGGTTGGTTTGACAGAGATTACACATATTCTGCTTGTTGCACCACTGATGAATATTAGCAAGTGCCACATGTCAAGTTTGTCGAAATAGTACAGAGAGCTGCTAACTCTTTCCATATGTGTTCGCTTCTTTTCTACTTGTCGTAGTCACGATAGCATGTTGTTTAAGAAAAGAAAAAGTTTTTGGCTGAGCTTTAATATCAAGAGTAGAATATAGAGGCAATAGTTTCACTATTCTGAATGCTATAGTGTGTGTTTAAAAATGCCTTCTCTCCATGAAATTTGTTGCCTAGAAGAGTTTCTAACGTCATCTATAATTCACAGGGTCGCTTTGAAATACTCTCTTTGTCTGGATCATTTATGCCTACGGAGAGTCAAGGGACAAGGAGCAGATCAGGTGGGATGAGTGTATCTTTGGCGAGCTCTGATGGTCGTGTTGTAGGAGGAGGTGTTGCTGGACTTCTAATAGCAGCTAGTCCTGTGCAGGTAGATTCCATTTCTTCAATACAATGGTAGGAAAATTAATATACTGGTGCACGGTCCACCTTGCTTCTGTTTTGGGTGCTTCAAATTTGAACCACCATAATATTGCTGGAAGTAGTAAATTAATCAGTACTCTCCAAGTAGAAATATATTAAGTATTGTAATACTTATAAGGTTATACCTAACCTTTTCGTTACCAGGTTGTGGTAGGTAGTTTCCTAGCTGGCAACCAGCAAGACCAGAAACCAAAGAAGCTAAAGGTTGATTCAATACCAGCCCCAACCATGGCCGCTCCTATACCTGCTTCTAATCCAGAAAGAGAGGATAATATGGGTGGACACGGGCAGCAAAATTCCTCTTCCTTCCAAAGAGAAAACTGGACTTCCATGCAATCCATGCAGGATGTGAGAAAATCAGGAACTGATATCAATATATCTTTGCCAGAAGGTTAATTAGTATCAAATGCCCATGCCTTGCTTGGTCGAGGTCTCTAACTGACTAAATTGATTGATCCTGGTATTACACACGGAGTATATGTATTGCTCCTCTTTATCAAAAATTATCTGTAAGCTTATTGAATCATTGCTTTAGCATGAAGTAGGTATTAGGCAGGACATACTGTTTTTTGGCTGGACAGGATATCTGATTGTTAGGTTAATTAAATTAGGCTTCTTTAATTTGTCATGGGGCTTGAATATTTGAACATGAACAATGATGGTTTGCCTTTTCTGGCTGCATTTGTTAGTCGCAATTCCCTCAAAATCCTTTGCCTAATCAAGTATTCAAATTACATTGCTTTTTTTCAATCTGAAAAAAAAAAATGAAGAGAGGAAAGATGATAAATATCTGCCTCCATATGTATGTATGTATGTAGGTCAATGAAACACCACCATATCTGAAGCATCATTACCTTCATGTATTTTTAATTATAATTATAATTTCCTTTCGTAATGGTTCTCTTAATACTAAAGAAGCACAATTAATTAATTAAAAAAAAAAAAAGAATAATTAGTACAAGAAATTTCCAACTACTTCAAACTCAAGATTTCCGTTATTTAGAGAATAGTGATAAAATCATTAATTTTCTACAAACTCAAGATTTCCGTTATTTAGAGAATAGTGATAAAATCATTAATTTTCTACATAATGACATAAACACGTATAAATCATCATCACCATCATCATCATAATATGTAATTTAATTAATTAACCTCCTTTAGTAGACTTCATGTAACTTTCTTAGTAAACCTCCTTTGTATTGTTTAATGCATATATATATATATATATATATATATATATATATATATATATTTTTCTTTACATACAAAATTCTTAAAAAAAAAATTGTTTGAACTGTACTCTTAGTTGAATTGCTGTTGCGATAAATAAATAATATAATAGTGAATAAAAGATCGATTTCTCGAGAAAAATTTTCTAAATATCAAAATTATAAATTTCTTTATTATTTAAATAATCGAAAATATATATTAAGAAAATGATATAAACTAAAAATTAAATTAAATTAACACTAAATTATGAAAATTAATTAAATTAAATTTAAAATAATAATATAAAAAGTCTCATATTAATAACATATTTCACACTCCAATTGGTATATATATGTAAGCTTTATAAAAAAACTCAACTGCAAAGTAACTAACTAGTCTACACAAGGAGAGAACGGGAACAAATAGGCAAAGAACCCAGTTGGGGATGATGAAGACAAGAAAATTCTCTTCTCTAAGTATTTTTCCTTTTATTCTATTAATTCTCTTCTCTTTATCACTCTCCATATCAGTTTCTGATAAGCATCAAAACTACCTTTTAATTTCTACTACCTACGATTTCAAGCCCAGTCGTATTTCCATGTTTTTCATGCTTAGTTTTATGATTATTACCTTATCTCTCGGAAGTTCTTATAAACCAGCTTTCACAGGAGATTTTGACAACCTTTTTCATTCCTTTCCTTTAGTGTACGAAATTGATAATAATAAAATGTACCAAGAATATGAAGATTATTATTATTATTATTATTACAATGATGTTAGCTATGATGATGTTGAAGATGAAAAAGACTGCAATGGGTACGAGGAAGATACTGATTATGATATTGAAACAGAAAATATCGATAGTGATCATAAAGATGAGGAAAATGATAATAAAGATTTGGAGAGGAAAATTGAAGAATTTATAGCAAAGGTCAATCAGAAATGGAGAGAAGAATTGCTTACTGACAGGCTTCTTTGCTTGACCGCTCCAGCTTAATTCATTTCCTAGTAAAATTTAGTTTAGTTTTTCAGTTCCTAGCCTCTTTGAACTTGTGAATTATGGATGCTGTGACAGGAGAGGGATGATATTGATAAGCATATATGCATGTCATGTGATCATTAATGATATTTTCAGTGTTCAAATTGCTTCAATTTTTGGCTTAGTTCTTCGGTATTTTTTAGATTTGTATGCTATATTTTCAATTTTCTTTTAGTAGAGATTTTTACTAATAAATTATGAATTTGAATCTCCAATTTCACCATAATTAATCAAAGTTGAATGTACAAAAATCAAGTACAACAAAACTTGGGAGTGATATTTTTTCAACTTGTCAATCACATTAATTACTAATTTACTCTTATATTTAATATTTTATGAAAACTCTAATAATTAATAAGAATAATTGAAACAATAAATCTTTAATTCAGTAATATTAGAGTCATATTCATGATTTTTTAATCAAGATTTAAAGATTTTAAGTTTGAGTATATATATATATATATATAATTGATTTCTTCATTTCTTTTTAAATGTTTAAAAGATTTGAAGTTAAATCTCTTATACATCAACTATTAGAGTTATAGTTTAATTAAAAATATATTTTGTTACATTATAATTGCATCCTTTTATTACTGCGTTAATATAATATTATATTTAAAGAGACTTATTTAAAATTCATAGTGGAAGACCATAGAGACTTTATATCTTTTATCTAATAAATTATTTATACATTCAAGCAGAAAGGCATATATAAATATTTTTTACAAGAGGAAAGTAGCTATTAATTGAAAACTTTAACCATGTAATGCTTTCCCATATATATAATTTAAATTTTCTGTTTCAGGATTTGTTTTATTCGTTTTCTCTATTTCATATTTATTTTATATTTTTTTTACATATTATATTATTTTTTAAAAATATTTTAAAAATTAATATTTTTTTATAAATAACATGACGAGTAAAAATTAATATAAAATAAAAGATAAAATATTTAATAAAACAAAACCTCCGAACTATTATATATATATATATATTAGTTGCATCTATAAATTCTGCAAGTTGATTAACTACTTTCTTAATTTAAATTAGTTAATTAATTAAAAGATGTGATTCATATTATAAACTGACAAGTGTCAAATATAATTAATTAGCTTTTGTTTACCCTTCCTTTTTATTTTTATGAATGAATTTTCCTTCATTATGAAGGGAATACAGAGAGTTTAGTTTTTATCTTATTAATTATTTTTTATTTTTAGGGTCAGTATATGAGAAATAATTTTTAAATCTGAATATTTTATTTCTAAACATTAATTTTATTAATGATATTCAAACTCTGACATTTACGATTAAATATTATGATATATTTTTAAATTCATTTAAAAAAAATTTTACATTCGGGAGTAGTTACTGTTTTTCCTTTAATTTAGTTATGAATAAATTCTTGTTTTCGTAAAATTAGATTGACACAAATAAAAAGTCAACTTAAATGTGACATCAGATCCGATAATTCGGGGCCAAAGCAAGATTTTTTTTAGTTAAATTAAATGTGGTTAGAAAAAGATGTTGGTTCCAAATTCCACTTAATAATCAAAGTTTAAAGATCTTTTGTTGTTACTTATTTGTGAATTCAGACACGTAGCAGCCACTATCATACAATTAAAGTAATCAATCTCTTTAGAAAAAAATAAAATATTTAATTAAAATCTAACATATCAATTACTGAATGGCAAGAGACCCAGTCAATGCAGTTAGGTATTATTATAAATTAATAATTGAGATTTTTTTTTTTATGAAAGAGATAATTTTTATTAATAAAAATAAATTTATAGTTAAATGTAAATAAAATATAATATTTTATAAATCATAAATTATATTTTTAAATTTAATTTTAATGACGATAAATTTTATAAATAGAAATATGATTATGTTGATAGAGTAATTGACTCTATATAATAGCGATAAATATGTCTATTTAATAATTATATTATATATTGTTATTTATTTGATGTAAAATTATTGTATATTTTATATAAAAATAATAATTATTTTTGTAATAAAATTTTTTAAATTAGTTTTCTATTAATATTTTATCTTTATATATTAATATAAAAATTTAAATTATCAATCATAATAAATACAATAAAAAAATATAATGAGAATAATTATATTATAATATATTAAAAGTATTATATTATTTTACTTTCTTTTTATTTTTTATATTTATATTTTATTTTTCTTAATTTAATTTATTTAGATAAAGTTATTACATAAAAAAATAAAAAAAAATCTTAATATTAATTACCATTTACTTTTTAAATACTTAAAATTAAAAATCTTAATCTCAACAATTGTATCAAACTCAATCAACTCTCAAATAATTATAAAAAATTAAATTTATAATTTTTTTTAAGTAATTCATACTTATTTAAATAAAAAAATTAAATTATTATATTAAAAATAATAATTAATTAAAAGATAAATATTAATATTTATTTTTAATAATTATTAAACATATAAATAATAATAATAATAAATAATAATAATTTTATTAAATACTTAATAATAATTAATTACCAATTAATACTGAATAATTATTAATTATCAGCTAATAAATAAATAATTAAATTAAATGTACCTAAGTATATATTCAAGGTTCAGTTTTGGTAGGTTTTGTATTGGCTTATTTGTTTGACAAGATGCCTATGGGATCTAATCTAATCTATAGGAAATATAATTTATATATTTTACCCTTACACTATACACAAACTTATCGTTTTCTTTTTGACTTCCTCCTCCTATATATCTCTTTCTGCCAAATTTTTATTTTTCCAATTTTATTTTTATTTATTTTATTACATGCAAGCGAGAAGTCTGAGAATTATACTGCCATTAACTATCCACAACTAAGAGGTAGTTGGGATTGGGCCGATTTAAATACAGGCTACACTGGCCCAATCCAACTGATTTACTTGGGCTTTCGCTGGGCAATTGAGTAAGGACCTTTTTTTTTTTTTTTGGAAATATTACATAAATATATTATTTTTTAATTTTACAGTTGTTTTTTTTTTTTTAACTTTTCTTTTTTCATTCTTACTATTTTTTTTATATATATGTTTAATATATATATAGCATATCTTTCTTATACATTTGATATATGTCAAATTTTTAAAAAAATATTTTTAAATATGTAGTTTTTAACAGTAAAAATAAAATATTTTTTATTTTTTTTCAATATTTCTAATTTTTTTTTTTTAACAGGATTACGCGGTCATCGAACGACCGCTCATTATCACACTGTATTTGGCCGTTGTCGTTTCATGATAGTTTGTAGTTGTTAGAAATACCGTTAAAAAAGGCGCTGTCGTGAACGACCATTCGTTTTACAGCGTATTGCAGCGTTTCCTTGGCAGCAAGGCAAGAGCAATGCCATTTGCAAATCATTGGAAATCAATAAACTATAATGTAACTTGATGGACGTTAAATAATTCAATTAGAGTAAATAGGGTCAATGCCATTTGCATTATTTTTCTATCTTCCACTCCCTAAATTGTGATTGCTAACTTAAAAGCATATAAATTGCAACTATGAGTTGAATTCGAGCTAAATGTACAGAAGCACCTAGCATAAGCCCCAACAGTTTGTATAATTCCCCACTGAGAAAACACTCAAACCAGTGAAAAACAGCAACAAGAAAAAGACAATATCTGAGATTACGCAATGGGTAAAAAATAGAAGCAATAATCTACATAACAAGGAAAAATTTCAATTTGTAACAAAGAAATCAGGAAATTAGTAGCAGCATTGATGCATGAATTAAGAAATTTAATTGTGTTTCGCCTAATTCTGCCCACATTTGACATAGCTAAAACTCTTATATTATCGATAGGCCCAACAGAAATTAACTACACATAAATAAAACCTAATATACAACACAAATCCTGATTGCTTTGCAATACGCAAGATTCACACAGCTTCTAATGGATATATATGTGCCACCATTGTAGCCATATCCTAATGCAGTCACCTAAAATAGATTTTGGAAAACCAACTTATCCAACATTGAAGTTCTTTGTCAATATCTTAACAAAGAATGTAAGGAATACTGATAAATTTTCTTGGTCTCATTCTTATTATCGATTCAGCTTGTATGATGAAAAAAATGCTGTTTATTTTCTTCCCTTTCTTAATGAACCATCAAGTGTCAGTTTCATCTCTTAAAGCCCTGTTAAAAATGAGCAATAAACAGAACTCACTGAGGGAAACTTACATGAGCACTAAATGCCTGATTAGTCCAATCCATCAGCAACCGTCCAAAGAAACCTAAAATACGTCAACACAAAGTCAATCAACACCTAAGCACTTGAAAGATTCAGAAATATATTTAGTTTATTCAAGTTCATTGTCATCACATTACCAGAATATACAAAGGACTAAAAGAATTACAAGAAAGCCAAGCTTAAAGAGCCTCCGCTGCTTTTCTTGATTCAGCTGATTATAGATCTCAGTGACATCAACCAAGTGCTGTCTCTGCAAGTACCTGACCATAGGCAAATTCATATTGATCGTATCAATGTTTTTAGGTGAATATTGGTGGCATCAATAACTTAGCATTATGGCCTCTAAAACAAGATGTTAAAATAGAGATCAGTTTAAGCATCATTATGAGAAAGCATTTTTTATTCATTTTCAGTCAATCATTCCTCTATTCGTTTAGCATGAGCCTTTTTTGCCCCAATTTTAAAACTTTAGCAAAGTAAATAGTGGAAAGATATTTTGCTGATGTCTATTGTTTAGTTTATGTTCCGATTTTTTTTTTTTATTAAATTTTTTACTTCTATAGTTTGTTTCAAATTTTCTTAGGCTCTTTGGAAGGTTTTTAAGCAATTTCAAGTAAAACAAAAGTTCAAAACTCATTCAAAGAAAGATAGAAAAAGAGTAAAAAAGAGTCTTTGGAGCATGCACCGCTGTGCAGATTTTTTTATTCTGCCTGGTTTATTTTTTGACGCCAAATGGAAGGATTTTGTGCACAACCATGCAAGGAAGGTCATGCATGGCTGTGCACCTCTGTTAGTTGTGAATAGATTATAAGATTAGTATAACACAATGAGTTTTTAATTGGTTAAGTATATATTTGTTGAATTGTAAATATTCTCTTTAAATTAATAAATTATTAATTTATTGATTAATTAATACCCCTTTTAGTAAATAGAATTTATGAGTCCCAACAGTATTAATTTATAGAGATTTTACTGCATATTGATATGTGCACTTGCAGAAATATCCGCAATAATTTGTAGTTTTTTTTCTCTATCCTTGGTATCAAAACCAACCATTCACAGCAGTGAACCAGAAACTAGTCCCTTCAGCAGCCTGTACTCTAGATCAATTTAAAACTATAATTTAACATGTGCTATCATATGCACAATCACTTCCCTAAAGCGGACAGTAGAACTTTTAAAAACGTATCAAAAAGTAAAAGAACAAAGATCAAACTCAAATGATATACCTTGTGCATACCCATCAAAATTGCCCAGAAAAGTATTCAAAACTAATCGACAAAGTTGCAATTTTTATTCGGAACAGATCAAAATCCAATTACTTTTTAGCATTTCTTTGTATTGCATTCATGAATTCTTCCAAAATTATTGAATAGGTTAGTGATTATTTTCCAGTTAATAGCCAATAAATTTAAGTACAGAACAGAAATTCCACGAAAACCTTTGCATAGCATTTGTTCATGCATGTTTTTATAATTATTCCAAAAAGAAACACCACGTCGATTAACAAATAGAAAATTCAAACAATCAATCAAGTAAATGAATAAACTTACAGTCTCACATTGTAGTAGAGATAAGGTAGGGACAAAAGACAGAAAAACCAGTGTCCCGTGAGTAGAAAGGTGAGGCACAAAAGACCCTGGATCAAATACTCTGGCAGAACAACGATGTTTATCCGAGACGCTGAATCATATGGGTTCATATAATCAAACTCGAGATCCGTCAAGTACATGAGCTGAAACCCAATAAAATTTGTATAGACCCATCAAATTTTACGAAATTAATTTAATAATTGAACTGATAATCGATAATTGAGAAATGAGAAATGAAATAACATGACCTGCAAGCCGATAAGGCCAATGGCAGATACAAGGAGAAAGAAGTTGAGCAGCCATGCATACAGACTCCCCATTTGCTTCCTTCTCTTCCCTTCCCTTCCCTTCCCTTCCCTCTCTCTGTCTCTTTCTATACTTCAATTCGATACTCTTGATGTGATGCTGGGAAAGTGAGTTATTCCATGCTTCGAATTTATGTTCACAGTCAAACGACAAATCGTTGGTTTTGCAAGAGTTAAAGGCGAAGTTGGGCTCATATCTGAGCGGATCAGTTTCCACCGTTCTACAGTTTCTGTGATACGACATGTCGTTTAAATATAGGTGATGATTCATTTAGTGATTCAATTCAATTTTTTTTTTCTTTTCAGAAGAATTTTTGCTAACATTAGTAATAAGGAGTGTATAATAAATAAAATTTTGATTTCTTATAACCAATAACTATAATTTATAAGTTTTATATTATTAATAAGAAAATATGGCTATAATAAAAAGCATTAAATATATATATAATAATAATAAATATTATAATTTATATATTAAAATCCAACTAAAACTAGAGCTTTTATTTACTAAAATATAATAGAGTTTCATCATTTCAATTTAATTTTTTGATTATAACCTAATAATGCACATTTGCTAGTGAATCAAATAATTCAACAAGTATGAAATACAAAGACCGTTGTCTCTATGTTATATTACTTATCCTATAAACGACAGGTCGTTCCCATAGAGGTAGGACTGGTAAATGGTAATTTGAATCGAGTGAATTGGGTTATTCAAAATTAACAGTCCTGCAATAATACTTACCCACTTTAGAAAAAAAAAAAAAAATTACCAGTTTTCTTACGGGCTTTTATTGGGCTTAATGTTAAGACGGCCCGATATGTTCGAGAGCAACGACATCGTTTTATGCTGACGTTTTGCTTGGTTTTCTTGATGCCAAAGACAGACAAAATCCGGTGAAATAAACTTCTGTTCGGTTCTGCAATTTATTTGCCCTATCTTTTATCTCTATTATCTGCAATTTGATCTCTACTTTCGCGCTTCGTACACCATGACTAAGCAACAAGCTAACTGGTCTCCATACGATAACAATGGAGGGTAAGTAAAGTTTTCTTTTTCAAATCTTCATCTTCATCATCGTCTCTCTATGCGATTCGTCATGTTAATTTGATGTGTCGATTCTTTGCAGATCTTGTGTTGCAATTGCTGGCGCCGATTACTGCGTCATCGCTGCCGACACTCGAATGTCCACTGGCTACAGTATTCTCACCCGCGAGTACTCCAAAATCTGTAAATTGTATGTGTTTTTCTGTCGAGATTTCTATTTATCGTGGATTGATCAGCTAAGTATGAGTATTTGTATATTGCCGCTGGGTTTGGTTTTAGTGGTATGTTATGAGAAATACGGGAGTCAAAATTTCAGGTTTTCTGGTATTTTAGGTTTTTAACGTGTTTGCTAGGTCTTCTACTGGGTTCTATGCTTTCAATATCTGAACCAGGCTATGCTTTGAGTTGGCTCTAAATTTCATGCCGAGCAGGCTGTTTTATTGTTATTTATTCTTGTTTTATGAGTGAAAGTGGATGTCAGATGGACGATATGGAATTTAAATTGGTTTAATTTTGGCATGCATATTTGGCTTTTCAAATGAGTTCATTTTGATTTAGAAATTATAAATAAAGTAGTCTAATTTATGTTGGAAGTCAGGATCAAATTGTTTGAACTTACTATTTTCTGGACAACCCCATCACAATAATCATAAGGTCCTAGTTCCTTTGAAGGTGGAGTAACAGTAATTGACATATGATTTTGCTTTGCCTTACATCCCATGCTTACTTTTTCTTACCTGATGATTTTGTTATTTTTGTTTCTCTATTTGTACACCTATATCAAGGCCCATATCTTCTGGAGTCTGACAGTAAGCAGTTTAGTAGGTATTTCTGTTGTTGTTAAATGAATGTTGATGGTGATATGTACGTATTAGAATCCATCACTCAACTAATGAATAACTTTTTTATGTTTTGTGTGTATTCTCTCTTTGTTTAAGACTCTGACTGGATGCACCTGTGTTGTTCTCAGAGCTGACAAAAGTGTGATGGCATCTTCTGGTTTTCAAGCTGATGTGAAAGCCTTACAAAAGCATTTGGCTGCCAGGCACTTGGTGAGACTGCAAAAACCATAAATTGATTACTCTTTGTGTTATGTGGTAATCTTCCATTGTAAGTGATTATGTATGATTAAATGCATATTAATCTAAAATTTCACTAGCATTTCTTTTTGACTACTTGACTTTTTGAATTGAACATGTTGGTGAATAAAATTGAATGCTTGATTTGAGACATGCTTGCACCTATTTAAAATCTAGTTGGGATATTATTTTATGAGAAACAAGAAACAAAGGCTCTTAAACCATTCATGTGTAGCCAACCTGCAATCATATAGAGTCGTTTGTATTTTATAGACAATGGATCACGATATGGTGATAGTTGAGCCTAAGTGTACAATGGAGATTGACAGATAAGCACGGAACCTCTTATTCTCCTTCACTTTTCTTGTCTTTGTATAGGTTCTTTTCTTTTAACTGTTTATTTTAACTGCTAAATTTTTTGAGCTTCATATGCAATAAATTTTAAGATGACAATTAAGGAAATAAATGATGTGAAGTTATGTTCATTTCTTAAGATACCTAAATTTGTTAGGAATGGTCACTGTCTTTTGCTAATAATGTTAAAAATTGTTTATATTTGTGCATGTGTGTGCATTTTGGCACACCAGCAGTTGGTGAATTTAATGGGCATTTTATATTCTCATGCTAAGTCTTTTTGAAACATGAGTGGTGTCTATAACTATGTGTCTTCACATTTATGAGATACATGGCTTCAGACTTTCAATAAACAGCTTTTAGCTGTGTTAGATAACTGGACACTTGCTCCTCTACTGACACCGTTACTTGTTCTTGTTTTTCTTTAAATTCAGATCTATCAACATCAACATAACAAGCAGATGAGCTGCCCTGCCATGGCTCAACTACTCTCCAACACTCTCTACTACAAACGTTTCTTCCCTTATTATGCTTTTAATGTTCTAGGTGGCCTTGACAGTGAAGGTAAACTAACAGAAGTTTGTTGTTGACGTTTTAATCTCTTTCTTGGTATTAACAATGTTTTTTCTTATTCACGACTGTAGGAAAGGGATGTGTTTACACTTATGATGCTGTTGGTTCCTATGAAAGGGTTGGATACAGTGCCCAGGGTTCTGGTTCCACTCTTATCATGCCTTTTCTGGATAACCAACTGAAGTCTCCCAGCCCTCTCTTATTGCCTGCCCAGGTATATGTCATTTGCTTATCTTATTTGTAGAATAATGTTTCTTCTGATTGTTTTGTCTTTGACATTTCAATCTCAAAACTCTATGGTCCATGCAGGATGCTGTAACTCCACTTTCAGAAGCAGAAGCTGTCGATTTGGTCAAAACTGTTTTTGCATCTGCAACTGAGAGGGACATCTATACTGTAAGTTTTAGTTTACTTCACAGTTTTTGGCTTTTTAGGGAATATAGTTTTCTTAGCATTACAGGTTGTTTTTGTTTTGTTTCTGAGTCATTTTATTTAAGGCAAGGATAGGGGATAACATTTTAGTGATCACGGACACACACAAAGGATTCACATTCTCCAAGGGGGGTGGAGAGAGAGAGAGAGATTTATAGTTTGCTTGTGATTTCATGGTGTATGCAGTTCATGTATTCCTTTTTCTTTAACCTTTTATGTTTGTTCTACAGGGAGACAAGCTTGAAATCGTTGTCCTAAATGCTGATGGTATTCATCGCGAGTATTTGGAACTTAGGAAAGATTGATCTGCCAAAAATCTTGTTGTTGGTCTTATGATAAGTTGGAGGAGGAATCACATGGATGATGTTGGTTAGCACTTACTGAATTCGATGTTTCAGCATTTTCATCCTATTTTACGGTGTAACCTTTAAAGCAGTCCATCTTGAACTAGTACATTTCCTAGTATAGATGTTCTGTGATGATGCAATTCATGCGATGGAACATATTTAAATTGGCTACTATTAATAGTTTGTCATGGGAAAGGAATTAACGAATGACGAATTCCTTGCTCAGTTTTCTCATTTCAAACTATTATGCTGACATTGCAAGCATTTAATTTTTAGTGCTCATCAATTTGGTCTTTCGATAATCTAAATAAATTTCAAGATGCACTCCCATCTATGGGTTGAGGGTTGATGTGTTTTTGACACATCAACCCTTGATGTGTAGGCTTTTTAGGGGTAAAAAATGTTTTGTAAAATTTCTTAAAAATTATAATATTATAATATTTTTTATATCGAATTCAATGACAGTATTTTTGGATTGAGGGGATTGATGTGTCAAAATATATCAGTTTCTGTTGTATTAATTTTTTAGTATCCAAAAAAATTTTATAAAATTTTTTCAAAATAGTAATATTATAATATTTTTTATAATGAATTTAATTACTATTTTTTGTATAAAACAAAAATCAAATAGATTTAAAAATATATGTTAGAAGTATGTTAAATCTAAATTATTAAATTTTAATAATTTATATTTAATACATTTATATTATATTTTTTAAATTGATTTGACTTTTATTTTGTATAAAAAATATGTCATTGGATTCGTTATAAAAAATATTATAATATTATAATTTTTAAGAAATTTTACAAATATTTTTTTATCCCTAAAAATTTTATACAGCAAAAACTGATATATTTTTAACCCATCAACCTCTCTCAACCCGTCTACAGCCAAAATATCAAGCACTAACACTAGATAACTGCATGCATTTCATTAAAGTATGTATATGGCACTTGTTGGATACGTGCAACTGAATTTATTACATCGGCAAGATAATTGTCAGTTCTGTATTGGTCCTACCTTAACAGATAGTATTGTTGATTTGGGATATTTTTTTAAGATCATTAGAGTTGAAAACAAACAAAGAATGATTGCGTCAATTTATTCCTTTTCTGATCAATTAACATCTGAGTACCGAGAAAGATCAGGTACAGAATATTGTCCCTAGAGAAGTCCATTTTTTGTCTCTTCAGAAGCTCTCTGCAGAAGCCCAACCTTTTTTCTCCAATTCTATTCGCAATGCCTGAAATGAAAGGCAGGGTTATTGAGAAAGCAAGTTAATGAGCTGCGTGCAGAGTGGTCATGGGCTATGGAGAAAGAGATTACCAAATTTCAAATCTCACCTTGATTCTCTTTCTATTATAATCAAAATCGAAGTTTCCCAACCGTGATGCTGATCGATATTCTACAATGGAGTTGTTCCCCGGTGGAAACCAGAATTCAACATCATCTACTAACTGTTTCAAACCATTAATCACAGGATTGTATTATGATGATATGAAAGGGGTAAAAACTTAAAACTTACCCCCAAAATAGGACTTTGGTATTCCACATGCACATAATCATCATTCTTTTCTGCAATTTGGGGTGTAAATTTATCTGGTTTTGTCGATTTTATCTACAAGAAGAGCAACCAGATTTAGCTTCAGCTTCAAGTAAATCCAAGGCTTAAAGCATTACTAGAGTACTGAAATCGTTATACAGAATGCAAGATTTTTACCACTTCAAGAAGCTCCTCCATTGCCACTTCTTTACTTACAGGCTTTTTTCTGCCGCCATTGTAGTTCCTACAAAGAATATACTAGTTAACATATGAATCACGTTGTCATTGACTAGTCTTGGTAGGTGCCCGTTGCAAGTAATAGTAGGATCACCTTTTCCACAAGCAAAAAACCAAGTAGAAGCGTAATAATTTTTTCGACTTTGTTGACTTTCACAGATTACTTTAAGTAACCTTTTAATTAAATTTACAAAATAATATATAAAAACACCATTATTTTAAATAAGTTTATATAAAATTTTATAAAAAATGATATTTTTTAAATCACAGTCAATTACAAAATAATATATAAAATCACTATTATTTTATAATTTATGAAAATTTTATAAAAAAAGTCAATTTTTTTTTTTTGTAAAACTCAATTGAGGGTTAATTGAGTTTTTTTAAAGTAATCTAGCAGACACCTCAACTCTGTATCGAACCTTACCAAGGCGGAGCATAATGAATAAGATCGCTAATATTCTCCGAAGTTGAAATACAGTTCTTTGTAGCTGGACACAAAGATAGTGCCTGTTGGTTCTTCTGAACTCCCAAGTATTCAGGCTTTTTACCACTGCAATAAAATAAAATAAAAATTAATAAATTGCAAATTAAAATTAATCACAAATTCCCTTTGGTCTCACTAATGGAAATGCGAGATTTTAAGGTGCAAGGAAATACCTGAGATTGAAAATTGCCCCAACCACTGCTAATTCGCTGCTTCTCAATATAATTTCCCTTCAAAATTGTAGCAATTTTGTTAGAAATTATGGTTTGTTTAAGGGTTACACTTATATGTGTGAATATGCACAGAGAGAGGGAGGGGTACCTTCGAGCAATTTGGTCGGTGGGTTTGTAGTTGTTGTTGTTGTTGTTGTCCTCGTCGTTGTGGTTTTGCTGAAGAGAAAGGAGGATTCGGGGACGGGCTAAACGATTCTTTCGGTAATAATAGCCAGAATAGGATCTTGTTGGAGATGCCATTGAAGCCATTTTCAAAAAGCTTAGCTTTGGTCTCTTCCTTTCTCTTTCCCTTTCCGCCTCTCGACTCGACGTCCCCAATCTTTGAGCGCTCGTAGACTTTATATCTCTATCTCTGCACAGTAGCCTTCTGCCTCTGGTGATGCCGTGTAGACCACCTATAAACAATTGCGTGCTGCTCACTTTTGACTCGCCAGTAAATTTTTACTAATATTAGGCAAACCAAATAAAAAAATATATATTGAGAAATATTTGACTGGACCACGATTCACACAAATTCTCATATCAATAAATAATCGTATGGATAAGAATTTTCCTTTATTTTTCCATTTCAAAAATAAAAATAAACACATACAAGTAAATAATAAGTAATTATTCCTTAATTTGGTAAGGTTAAATTACTTTAAAATACTTCAAATATCAACCATAAAATTAATATTAAAAAAAAAAATTTAATTTAACAATCTAATTACATATCCAATCATAAATTTAAGAAAAAAAAAATCTAATAATATATCTAGATACTTTATCGATCATAATCCTAAATGATATTATAAATGAAAAGTGAGGTTGAGCAATCCGTCGTTTAATTTGAATCGAATTAATTTTTTTTTAAATTAAATAAATAGAATTTAAATTTTTAAAAATTAAATTAAATAAATTGAATTAAAATTTTTTAAATCAAATCAAATTGATTCAAATTGATATATTTTGATTTGATTATTATATTTTTCAATTTTTTAAATAAAATAAATATAAAATTATTAAAAATATATTTTTAAATATATTAATTGGTTTAATTATTTTAGTTTTTTTTTTAAATAAATCAAATAAAATTGATCGAAATTTCAAAAAATAATTAAACTAAATCAAATTTTAAATTAAATCAAACCAAATAAAATAAATTAAATTTGATTCAATTTAATTTTCGATTTTCGATTTTCTTGGATTCCTTTTCACCCCTATAAAATAATATCTCGCATTAACTATGAGAAAAACTAATAAAAACACGTGTTAAAAAGGAGTTGGTGCATCATTAATTCACATTTTCATGCTATGTAAGAGTAAGACTTATTAGTGAAAATTCTATTACTAATAATCTATATGCATAGTCTTTTGTGTGGAAATAGGGTCTTATCAAAGAAAGAAGGCAAATAAACATTGATATATCGAGGTGAAAGATAAAAAGAAAAAAAAAATAGAGTATAATTTTCAAATTAAAGGTCATCAAACTTATCATCCATTTAAACACAATAATTAGATTCAATTTATATCAATAAAATAATTCCATTTTAATTTCAATATAACTATCATATTCATAACTAAAATTTGATAAATTTCAACAATAAATTTTCTATATGAAAATCAAGTAATGTTTATATATAGTTATGTAGGTGGTGAATTTTGAGTATTTTTTCTGAATCTTTATAAAAATATTATAATAACACATTAAATAAAATTAAAACTTTTATATAAATTGAAATTTAATATTAATTTTATTAATTAAAAATTAATTTTTAAGATTATATCTATATCATAAAAGAGATTTTTTATTATTCATAACTTTGTTAATATATACTATTGACTGAATTAAGCGAGAATAATGATATAAAAATTAATTTGTATTATTAACTTATTACTAAATTAAAAGAAGTTTAACTAATTAATTTCGTGATCATAATTGTAATTTGATTTTATGAAATGATCTAATTGTAATTAACCATTTTTTCAGCAGAGGGAGATGAAGGGTCCTGCATTAGACTTATTATAAATTATTATATAAGACTGACTTGTTATAATATTATTATAAAATGATATTTTTAATAAATAAATTGATAGTTATAGATTTTTATTATCAAGTTTAATTAATATTAAAAATTAAGTTGAATTAGTATTAATTACAAAGAATATTTATGATGATTGATTTTCCAAAAAAAATGTTAGTTTCAAAATATGATTCGTTTGTAACAGTAAAATTAATAACTCGAAATAAAAATAAATTATTTTTTAATGGTGGTAAAATTCACGCTTTATAAGTTTAAAAATTATTATTAATATATTATAAATTATGATAGGAAACATTAATTAATCGTTGTAATTAAATGAAAATTTCATTATCGATATTGACAATTGGAGAACTATTATTTGCTGTTCGAAAATTTTTCTCTCATATAAATTATTGAGTTTTTTATTTTTTCTTTATTATATATATATTGATTATCAAAATTGTGATTGTATTTGATTTTAATTCAACAATTTGTTGGTAGAGTGTTTTTTTTTTCTAACCTTTGACTAAAATTTTATATATTTAGAAATACTTTCAATATTATTAAATTAAAACATATTATTGTGGATTATTAATTTTTAGTAGAAATTAATTAACAATAGAAAAATTATTAAAATTATAGATTATTATTTATATAAATAATTTTTTTAAAAAAAATTATATCTTTTTGAAAGCACCAATCATTTATAAATGTTGATTATAATTAATACTAATTCAACCTAATATTAATTAAACTTAATAATTGAAATCTATAAAATTATTGTGAATTTTTCATCTATGGAGAGTGTCATTTCATAATAATGTAGCAGCAAGTCACAATCCTGATATTTTATCATATTTACTATTTCATTTTCTATTCCATACAGTTTTATATGAAACACATTATAAATAAAAAATTATTGGCTACTAAAAAACTTAAAAATAAATAAATTAATGTGACATATATAAAACTATATGAAATAAAAAATAAGACACTAAATGAAATAAAAAATCTGAATTGAGCAAGGCAGTTCTACCTAATACTTTATCGTATAATATACGGAGAAAATTAAGAGTAATTTTCATTTTATAATAATGTGGTGGCAAGCCACAATCTAGATATTTTATCATATTTAGTATTTCATTTTCTATTCCATGTAGTTTTGTATGAAACACATTATTAATAAAAAATTATTGATTACTAAAAAACTTAAAAAAGAAAAATAATATGACGTATATATAACTATATGAAATAGAAGATAAGACATTAAACGGAATAAAGAATCTGAATTGGATAAGTCAGTTTTACCTAATAATTTATCGTATAATATACGGAGAAAATTAAGAGTAATTTTTAGATAATGTGAAAATATATTATTTTTATTCACATTAGAATGAATATATATATAATTAAAATGGAAACATATTCATATAAATACACGTTTATGAAAAAATATATTTATTTTTTATTTAATAATTTTTCAAAAATTTAACAATTTTCAAATTTAATTCCAGTTCATAAATAAGTCTAATGGACTGACTGGGACCTTTCTGTAATTTGGCTGATAACCCGAGGCGGGAAGAAGTGAGAGTAGTATAAGCAGTAAGCACCGTCAATCAACCCCTTTTAAACTAAAATAAAGTCCCTCTTCTCCACCTCAGTTCCCAGCTTCTACTACAAGCTTTGCTGTTTCCGTCTCTGCAATGGCTCGAAATAGGGTAAATGAATATCGTTAGCTTATTTTATCACCACTCTGTTTTCCATCATTTATTTCAATTTTATTTGTTTGTTTGGTTTCTCTCAAATGTTTGGAGTTGTTTGAAATTACATTTTCTATTGGTAATTTATCGTTTCGGTCATGTATACAACACTTTCTGTTTTGGGTTTAGGGTTTTACTGCGAATTGGGGGGTCGAATCTTTCGATCATTTTACTTATTTGTAAAAGAAAAATGAGAAAAAAATGTAGGGTTTGTTACAAAGTAAAGTTATCTCCACTTAATTTTTAGGTTAGGATTTTTTTCCCCATAGATAAAGAATGATTATAGAAAGCTAAAATGAAATCCCCTCACATTCATTTTCACTTGCAAATTTGAGCTATATATATTTTTACTTTTTGAAACAGGAAGGATTGATATTGTTACTTGATGTTGGTCCATCAATGCACAATGTTCTACCTGAGGTTGAAAAAATATGTTCCATACTTATACAGAAAAAGGTATCACTCCATATTTTCATTTAGTTTATTTCCTGTTCTTTTCTCTCCCCTTTAAAATTCTCTGCAAGTGTTTGTGGGTTTGGGAGGATGCTAATAAAGTTGGTGTACCATATGTATGCCTGCCTTGTGGCTTTCGATTAATCTATTAAGTTATGCAGTTTTTTTGGTCTTCCTCTGTTTAAGTTGAATTTGGAGAACTATCTTGTGTGCGAGTGGAAGATAGATTTTCCATCAGTAATTCTGATCGTTGTTGAGTATTACTTAAAGTGTGCTATTCTTACTACCTTCCTTTTGTATATCCAGCTAATTTATGGAAAATCTGATGAAGTTGGACTTATCATATTTGGAACTGAAGGTATGTTTTGCCTCTGCATGTTAAAGATGACAGAGGTTAATTCTTAGTTGAAGTGATAGCTTTTAGTGTACTTGTCTGATTTCTGTTTTTTGGATTTTATAGAACGTGTGTGTGTGCACATTTGTAATCATTTCTGATTGCATTTACTTATAAAGGACTTATTGGTTAGTTGTGTTGTCTTAAAATCTTCAGACACTGACAATGAGCTGACAGTAGAAGTTGGTGGATATGAGCATGTTGTGGTTTTACGAAAGATTAAGGTTGTTGATGGAGATCTTATTGAAGCATTGCAACAGCTCCCACGAGGAACTGTTGCTGGTGATTGTATCCATTAATTGGCAATGCTTTTTCTGGGATTTTATTCTCTGCATAAGTGCATCTCATTGTTATTGCTTCAGTTCTTTTTTTGGTATGTCCATCTGGCTCTCAATATTATCACCCCAAGTTCTTTGTGTAATATTTTGTTCTTTTTATTATCACAGCTCTTTTAATGTTCATTTCTTATATTAAAGAGACTGAATTTCAATGATACATCTCTCTATGGCCAAATTATTGGCAAGTTACCTTCTAACAATACATTCTTCCTTTGTATGTGTGTGCATGCATTATGCTGATGGGTGGCCTTTACTGTTCTCTCAGTGAAGTCAAACATGTATATGCCATTTCCAGAATAAAGGCTTGTTTTCAATTTAAATTGCTGAGGCTTTATTGTTGTTTTAATATCATGTGATCTTATGTTCTTCCCTGTCATTAATTTGCGAAGTTTCCGATATTTGGTTTGGTGCCTTGACTTTGATAGATGTTGATGCTATTGTTGTTGGTATGGATATGCTGATAAAAAAGTATCAATTAACAAACAAAGGAAAAAAGCGTCTCTGTCTTATAACAGATGCACGGCATCCTATTAAAGATCCATTTGAAGGAACCAAAGAAGATCAAGTGAGTACTATTGCTGTGCAAATGGCTGCACATGGAGTGAGAATGGAAACTATTGTTGTGAGGGAAAGAATGGGTGAAGATATGGATCATAGTATAGTTGACGAGAATGATCATCTGCTGCAACTATTTTCAGAGAAAACCTCTGCGAAGACTCTGTATGTTGAGAGTCCAACCTCATTGTTGGGTGCACTTAGAACTCGAAATGTATCTCCAGTTACGATTTTCAGAGGTGATCTTGAAATCAGTCCCAAATTGAAGATTAAGGTGAGATTCTTGCTTGGCATTGTAATATTTGTTGAGTGCATGGTGTTGATTTATGTCATTGGAATATTAATTTAAATATATTATTGCAATTTCTGTTTCTAAAATGTAGTATAAAGACTTTGAGGCTTATTTTTCTTTATGCACATTATTTATGTCCAGGTGTGGGTCTACAAGAAAACCTCAGAGGAGAAGTTTCCCACTCTCAAGAAATATTCTGACAAAGCACCTCCAACTGATAAATATGCCACTCATGAAGTGAAAGTAGATTATGAGTACAAAAGTATCGAAGATCCTAGTAAGGTTGTCCCTCCAGATCAAAGAATTAAGGGTTATCGATATGGACCACAAGTGGTTCCTATATCATCTGCTGAGTTGGATGCTTTCAAGTTCAAACCAGAAAAGGGTGTGAAGCTTCTAGGTTTTACTGATGCTTCAAACATATTGCGGTAAAGTACAGTTGCTTTGGATTTGATGCATATAGTTCGGTTTCAGTTAATGAGTACTAAAATGATCACTTCTGTCTCATTTTTTTTTATCCTGATCTGCATGTTAATCATCAAGACATTATTATATGAAAGATGTCAACGTCTTTATTGCTGAACCTGGCAATGTGAGGGCTACAATTGCTGTTTCTGCTTTAGCAAGAGCAATGAAGGAAATAAATAAGGTTGCAATTGTGCGATGTGTTTGGAGACAAGGACAGGGAAGTGTTGTTGTGGGGGTTTTGACACCCAACCTATCAGAGAAAGACATGACTGTAGGTTTAAATATTAAACATTTTGGTTCCTTTATCAAGTTGTTTGTCTCTACATTTTGCTTTCATTTCTTATTTTGTTTTTATTTACCCTACTCAAGATTGCTTGCTGGTTTCATGGGCAGCCTGATTCATTTTATTTCAACGTGCTTCCTTTTGCTGAGGATGTCCGAGAGTTTCAGTTTTCTTCTTTCAACTGTTTTCCTGCCTCATGGCAGCCAAGTGAACAACAACAAGAGGCAGCAGATAACCTTGTAAGGATGCTAGACCTTATGCCACCTGGCAAAGAGGAAGCTCTTCTGCCAGACTTCACACCAAATCCTATTCTGGAGGTACTTTGCAATTGTTTTGTGTTCTCCTATTTGAGATAGTTCCCATGAGAAACATTACCTTTCTTTAATGAGGAAACATTTATAGATCCTGACATGTAGTTCTGTTCTGACAAACAAGGTGTTGGAGTTTATCTAATGGCATTTGGTTGTTTCTTGGTATTGCTATTAACCAATTGTAACAGCTTGGATGAAATTTACTCAGCTTAATTTTTATCTAAATTATTTAGACGCATGAGATGAACATCGTCTCATAACTTTGCTAATGATGGCAGGACATGTAGACTGTTGCTTGTTTGAGCTGTAAATAAGTTAAGTGATCATTACTTCTAATTTTGTTGGATGAGATGCCTAAGGCATGTATATTGAAATAATACTGGATCTTACAAGCAGGACTTCCTGCATTGGAGTCATTAGTTAAGAGCATATTGCTACAAAAGCCCTCAAAAGATGACCAAAGAAAGTATCTGCCTGTATCCATGCACCCTGATGAGGGATCTATGTGGTTTTTCTGATTGAAACTAACAGTCATATTATGTTTTTCAGCGCTTTTATCATCATCTCGAGTTAAAATCAAAGAATTCAGATGCAGCTGTTCCTCCACTATACAGAACTCTTAAGAAGATAACTGAACCTGATCCACAACTTCTTTCTGAAAACAAATCTGTTATTGATGCTTTCTTTAAAAGCTTTGAAGTGAAGGAGAATCCAAAGGTCAATTTTGGGAAAGTGCTTTCATAGTATTGAAAATTGTATCATAATGCCAAATTCATCATAAGTTTTGATTAATGTGGTCTGTCTTGCAGCTAAAGAAATCAACCAGGCGATTGTTGCGAGAGAAGCCATCTGGCTCAGATGATGAAAGGGATTATGCAGATGCATCCAATGATCTAGCTGTCAAGTCTGCTGAAAGCAAACCCTTAGTCAAGGTTGATCAAATCGGTGATTCAAATCCCGTCCAAGATTTTGAAGCCCTGATGTCCCGTAGAGATAGCCCAGATTGGGTTGGTAAAGCAATTGAGGGAATGAAAAATAAAATATACAGCATGGTGGGAGGGGATAATTATGCTAAGCTACTGGAATGTTTGGTTGCTCTTCGCAAAGGTTGCATCGTTGAGCAAGTATGTCTCTTTTGTCCCTTACGACTTGCAGCTTGAAAAAAAGAATTATTTTTTTTATTGCAATTATTTCCAAGTATTATTTTACCTGCACATAAGTCAAGTTATACCATTTGCTATTTGTGATTGCAAATTCAACCCAATTGGGCATAGAAACATCATTGTTGACTGTTGTGGTGGTATACATTTTTGTGCTCGACACTGTTTTCTGTAGTCTGGTTCCAGTGCTGATCTTTAAGTGGATTTGCCCTATGGTCTAATCTTCTAATCAAGATTTACTACCTACATCTCTCAGGTTGATCTTTATTCCATTTAAATTTCATATAGTTTACAATTACATGGGAGAAAGAAACGAGCATTGTTCCAATCATTTTGTCACTCCTCTCATTTCAACAGCTTATTCTGAAAATAAGGAACTTCTGTGTATTCTTTCCATGATTGCAGTATAATTCATATTTACCTTTGTGTTCCCTATCTGTTTGTTGACCACCACCTTGATGTATTAATGATGTAATAGTCCTAGGTTAAGCCAGTTGTTTTAACTGTCAAGATAGACCTACAATAGCTGGTAAATTTTTGGAATTTGTTCTTATGCAGGAACCTAAGCAATTCAATGATTTCTTTCGCCATCTTTTCAGATTCTGCCAGGAGAAAAAGCTTGGCAGTTTCTGTGAATTTCTGACGTCAAAAGAGCTCACATTGATTTCCAAGTCAGAAGCCAGTGACAGGTTTTTCTTCCTATTTGCTTGTTTTTCCTAGTTTTACTTAATAAGCATTTTGCAATTTTAGCCATTAATCCTCACTATATTTTGTTTCTTTAAGCAGTGAAGTTACGGATGATGAAGCTAGAAGCTTTTTGGTTAAAAAGGAGCAAAATGAGTCAGAACAGTAGTTCCTGGTGTGGAGCATGAATGGTGAGTTAGCTGATGTAAGATCTGTAATGAGAATTTTATGTACATATACAATCGCCTTAATTGATAATACTTGGGTTTATATGTAATTTAAAGTTGGTTCAATTGTGGAAGGCTTTGCTTAGAAAAGAAAAATCAGTTAGGTTTTTTTTTTTTTGATATAAAAAAATCACTGGATATCGCATGTCAGGATATAGTATATGAATATTCTGGAAGCTTATGTAATTTTGATCAAGAAAAATCTTAAAGTTTCATTATAATCATCCGGTAACAATGTTCTCAGGGGGGGGTTCGAAATGGGCATCTTGTTCATTATGTGAATAATGCCAGTGTAATCATGGGACAAATTAATAGTAATTGACAAGGGAAAAAAATTTACAGTTTGTCTATATAGAGTGAAGTTATCAGCATCAAATGCTGAATTTAACTTATTGAATGATCATATAACCATGCTATTAATTTGACCACCTATGTTTCAGGTGTACAACTTTATACATTTTTTTTTTAACTTTGAAAAACAGTTATTGAAGATCCTAGTAAAAATCAACAAATCAATTTCTGATGATAGATATAGTGGAGTGGGCAATTGCAAGACATGTTTCATTTATTTGATAAAGGATAAAATGAAATTCCACTAGTTAATTTAAGTTTATTTAGTAAAGGATACATTTGCAATTGTATTTCATTGTTATATTTTTATAATTATAATTAAAATTTTAAAAGTATGATTTTAGTATTATAAATTTTCATTCACTTTTATATTTGATTAAAAATTTTTATATTTTTTATATTTATATTATATAATTTTAAGTTGAGACCATTTAAACATGATTCAAATTCTTTTTAGGTCTGTATGCTTTTTGGATGTTATGTTGCACCATAAGTATACAATAAGTAGCAAGCAGTGTTCTTTACTGCCAACTGTTATATCCAAAATAATGGACTACTTCATGGGTCAGAATTTAAAGAATTAGGGTAGAATTAACGATGAATTTTCCAGTTGATCTACCGTTGGATCAACTGGAAAATTATGTCAATTGTAAGGACAAGCGATGAATCGTTTCTATGGTATATCTGGGGAAGAGAACAGGGATTTCCTTTTTTGTGTTGATGAGAGGCTGTGTAAATTACCGAATCTATATATTAAATAACCTTAATTCAGTTGAATTATAATTAAATAATCTTGATTAATCATACAATCTCAATCATAATATTAATTATTAAATTATATGAACATAAGTTTATTCCATGCTATTGAATGTCAATTAGATTATCATAATCAATTTTACAACTTTCAATCAATTCTAATCACATGATCATAGTTCCAATTCATATTATGTAACTTTAAGTATAATTTTATTGGATATTATATAATGTCAATTGGATTATCATGCTCTATACAACTCCCAATCTAATCATATAATTATAATTTATATTTATATTGCATAACCTTAGGTTATATGGTCTCACACTAATCATTCCGATGGAATGATAATTAAATAATCTTGATTAATGTTACCACTCCCCTTAATCCTGTTTTATATCATATGATTTTAATTAAATGCCCTATTCGATTTCAGAACTCTCAACCTTGATCACAATTTCAATCCATATTGCATGATCTTATATTATATAATTTAAGTAAATCACTTTGATTGAACTTCAAATAAAAGTCATATTATTTAAATTCTAAATATTAGTAAAGTTAAAAATTTCAAATTTTATTAATTTATACATTTATTGTTTAAATATTTTCTAAACTTATTAATTAAATATTAGGAATTATTTTTAAAAAATTCTTTTTCTTTCCATATTTGTTATCAATATTTGCGGCCTAACGAATAAGAAAACAACAGCTAATATTTTCACAGGATGCCGAACATATTATCCAATAAAGCAATAAAGACTCGCTAAATACTAAGAAAGACTCGTTAAATTTTAAGATTAATTTTATAGTAATGAGTGTATTTAAAAATAACGGAGTGTAATTTAAATAATTGATTTAATGATATAAGGTGATATTAAATTTTTAATTGAGAATGATTATATTTCATATATGAGTTTAAATTTTATTTGTAGAAGGTAAAATATTTTATGAATTGACATTCACTTGTTAAAATTGAGTTAAAATTGTGTGATCTAGATTTAGAGTTTTGAAGTAATTATGAGTAAAGGAAGATCTATTAACAGGCAAAGGGGCGGCACATAATTTTTAAAATTTTTTATTGTAAAATTATTATTTAATTTTTAAAATTTATAAAATTAATAAAATAATTATTTTATTTTAAAAAATTAATTTTTTAACTTTTAAATTTTTTTTAAGATAAATTAATATTTAATTTTTAAAATTTATTAAAATTAATAAAATAATAATTTTATTTTAAAAAATTAATTTTTTAATTTTTAATTTATAGTATTTTTTCTTACAAATTTTACCTTTTTTCCTAAACATAAAAGGATATCTCCTCTCATAAATTTTATGTGGGCCCATACTTAAGAGTGATTCTCGCAGCGCTCTCTCTCTCTCTCTCTGACACCCCAAATTGTGAATTTATTAGCTTTGAATCCCCAAATTTAAAAGCAATGAAAGTCGAGATTCTGCACGTTTTTTGTTGGTGGGTGGGCAGAAGGAGCTACCCCAGCAATTAGTTCGATTTCAATGCTCGTAATGTTGGGTCGATTTTAGTTATCTATACATTTAATTGATGCAATGGGTTTACATAATTGAGTAACCAGTGGATCAGGAATTGAGTTTCAATGGATATATATAATATCAAATCATATATGTATTTAAAAATTTTATTCATCCAATAAAATTAATTTGGATAAATTATAATTTAATTTTTAAATTCTGATCTAAAGAACAAAATGGTTTTTATATTTAAGAAATATATAATTAAATTTCTGCATCCTCATTTTATAAGTTATTATTTTTTTTTTCACTTTTTCCATTAAAAATTAAAAAAAAATTATATCCCAAAATACCCTTCATCTCTCCCCTTCTCTGTCATCCCCTCAACACAAATCCGATCCTTTCTCTGCCTATTTCTGTTTTCCTCTGCATCCAGAGACTCCATCACAAAATCTTCTTCCTCCTCCTCTTGCTTTTCACTCTCACCGAACCCTTCAATAACAAAACACTAATTTCCACTAAAATGAGCATTATTGAAATTGGGGCTCTGAACTAAAGCAGGGATGAGAAAGCTTGGATTTTGTGAGAGGGTCACTGGTGGAAAGAACAAGAGCACCAGGCTCAGAAAGAGAGGAAGCAGAGCCCAATTCATAGTCATTGGCGCCAATCGAAGACGGTGGTGCTGGAATCATTCGAGGCTCCGAGCCATTGGGTCCCTAAAAGAGGTTCTCGCTGAATGTGTTGTTCCTCCAAGCTTGGAGACAGGACCATGGTGAAAACTCCAAAGAAGAAGAACAGTCATCGGAGACGGTATCAGAGTCAACGACCATGTGAGCGCCGCCGCGAGGTAGGTTAGGAGTGGGGAGGTCGAGAGAAGAAAGGTTGATGTCGGAAGGATAGAAAAGGAGGAGTTTTGTCACAACAGCAGTTTGTCGGAGTGAGCCCGTCGATGGTGGGGTATCGGGCATCTGCTCTATGTCCATCGTTATCGGTTGTTGCTGCTGCTCGCCGGAATAGATCGACTGGTGCACGATGATCGGAGAGGGCTGTCGTCGTGATTGCCGTCTTTATTTACCTTGCAATATGATAACTCAGAAAGACAACAGCTTCAAAAATGAAATTAGAGAGATTAAAAAAATAATTGAGAGCAAATAAAAGAATTCCAATGCAACATGGACATGAATAGGTAAGTAAACCAAAGAAACAAGTCTATTTTAAATGAAAGTGACTCTTGTCTCAAAGAATTTTCAAGATTAAAGGGCCTGAAAATGGCAAAGAATTTCAAGCTGTTCCAGGCTCTCATAGCAGCCTGATCATCACTGAAGTTGCAATGCAATACAATTTCAAATTTGTAACTGTGAATGATGAATTGGAGGTGGAAAATTTTTTCCTTTGACAAAAATAGATAGAGGTGGAAAATTTAGTATTAGATGAGGATATATAAGTCATTTTATATGTATTTAATGGAAAATATGAACGAAAAAACTGGATGATTTGAGTGGTAAAAATATATAAATTTAATCATATAAATATAAAAATTACTTTGTTATTTATATCAAAATTTAAGGATTAAATTATAATTTATCTAATTAATTTTGATTTAAACCTTTAAATGTCAAATATTTTTTTTTTTAACAAAAAATAATAATAAAAAAAGTTATTTAATATGAGTGCACGGAATCTGCATGAACCATATCACAAGATAAATCCTTTTCTGGCTTTCCTGAGGTCAATTATTGTTATTTTTAATTTTTTTAATCTAACTATGAAAAATGAAAAAAATTTATGTAGTCCATAAAAAATATTAATTGCAAAAGCCTTTAGCTTCTTATCTATATATTATCTTTAATTTCTTTCCTTTTATCACCTCTCTCTATTATACAAGAAATTATAATATGTTGCCTTACCAGACTTTGGAAGAAGCAGAGGCAGCTTTAGGAAGAGAGCTAACATTAGCTGAGAAATTATGGTTTAATTATTCAGCTAATAAACCTGATTATATTTTGCATTATCATAACATTCTCTTCTTGATCATCTTTTACTCTATAATTCCTCTACCATATATGTTCTTTGACCTAAGTCAGTCCAAGAAAATAATCAAGTACAAGATTCAACCCAAAATCAAGAGATCATTTTGGGACATGTTCAATTGCTACGTAAAAGTTATGAAGATTTTTCTTCTTGTTGTTGGTCCTCTGCAAGTCTTTTCTTATCATTCCATTAAGGTTTGTCTACAAAAATATAGATTAATCAATAATTTATTGATAGGTGTTCATTAAATTCTCAGCCTTTTCTTTTAATATAAATTTGGTTTCCGTTGATCTTAGGTTGTAGAGACAACTTAATCATGAATTTACTACTGTTTTTGTTGCAGTGGATTGGAATCCGAACAGATCTAAAATTGCCTACAGGATGGGAAATGTTTTGGCAATTATTGGTGTATTGTCTGGTAGAAGACTATTTCAATTATTGGATACATCGAATGTTGCATTGTAAATGGGGGTATGAGAAAATCCACCATGTCCACCATGAATACACTGCTCCAATGGGATTAGCAGCACCATATGCTCATTGGGCTGAGATTTTGATTCTTGGATTTCCTTCATTTCTTGGTCCTGCATTAGTTCCTGGCCACATTATCACCTATTGGCTATGGTTTGTTTTGAGGCAAATCGAAGCTATTGAGACTCATAGCGGGTGTATATTTAACTCTTTTTTTTTTTTTTTCCAAGTATAAAAATATTATTAATTTAGAAAGTTAATTTTTTTTTCTATATTTTATATTTATTTAATATATTAATTATTAGCGTTTTACGAATAATAATAAAATTTAGCTTTTTTAAATTGTCCAAAAAAAAAAGGAATTTTTAAAATTGATGGTAAATTTAAATTTAATTAAGCATATACTCTTGTAATCTTTATTATTAGATTTGAAAATTAATTCATAATTATAATTTACACTGAAAGATGAAAAATGCAGGTATGACATTGCAAGGAGTTTCACAAAATATATTCCATTCTATGGAGGGGCAGAATACCATGACTATCATCACTACGTTGGTGGCCGAAGCTTAAGCAACTTTGCATCAATTTTCACTTATTGTGATTATATTTATGGAACTGATAAAGTAAGTTAATTCAACATTTAAAAGAAAATTAATTTAATCAAAATATTAACTAAAAAAGTACCCTTTGAAAAAAAAAAAGTTATATGATATTATTTAACGTATGATTTTTTTTTTTTCCAGGGTTACAGATACCATAAGTCTATCTTGAAAAAGGTATTTGATAAATTGCTATATAAATTTATAAAATTCAAGTAAGCTTAATTCAATTTTATGAAATTTATCATAATTGAATTAGATTTTTAATATCTGTCATTTATTATAAATTTATTTATAATAAATAAGGGTAGGGTAAGTTAATTGGTTAAATATTTAAGAAGAAATTGATTTCCCTGTATTGGTGATGGAGTCAGAAAATTTTATGCATATATCATGCAGATATGTGAGTATTTTAACTAAAGTAGTCATTCATAAGAATATATTTTATATGATTTCACATAATTAAATTATTGTGTTTCACATAAAAAAAAAATACATGCAAGTAATACTGGGGATTAAAATTACAAGAATTTTATTAATTTAGTGTGTTGGTGTCAACATTTTTTCCCCCATAATTCAAGGTTAATGCTTAATAATGATATATGAAAATCCACAAAAAATTATCTCAGAGACTAGAAATTTATAAAATGAGAGGGGGGCTATACCATACATACAAATTGGTATAAGTTGTATCAATTTCCATTATTTTATGCTAAATTTAGAACAGATCAGGTCGAATTTTAATTGAAATTATTTTCATGACTTTGGCATGACATTCATAAGATTATAAAATTATTAGTTTTGTACCTAACCATTTATTAATGTTATTTATTACGTGAAGGAAAAATGACAGAGAAAAAGCTGATGGGTTCAGACACTCAGACCTCAGAAATATCAAATTTGGGTAGCTGTTGAACTTAGCGCGTGCATATTGTAAACTGTACTCAATTTCATGTATTAATAATTTAATAAAAATTTATATATCAAGAAGCCCGTCTAGCTCAGTTGGTAGAGCGCAAGGCTCTTAACCTTGTGGTCGTGGGTTCGAGCCCCACGGTGGGCGAAAATTATCTATTTTACTTTTACATGATTTTTTTTTACCTTAGTTTTTTCCACGTTTGAATTTGAATAAAAGATGATTATTATTATTTTTTTATTTTATATGATTTTTTTTCTTCTTAGTTTTCCATGTTTGAATTTGAATAAAAGATGATTTGATATTAAAAATCTCTAAACAAATTAATTCATTCATTCAATTTTTTTTTTTTGGGTTTTCTAGGTTTGAATTTGAATATAAAATAATATCAGATTGTCAGTTAGAAAACAGGAGGAAAAAAATCCAAAAACAAAAACATAGGATAATACGGTTGTATCACCATAAAAACCGTACAAAAAAAAAAAAAGGGCAAACACATCATCTAACATTTTGTGAGAATTTTTTATCAACAAAATTTTTAATCAGATCAGGCAACTCTAGGCTCTAGCCATACAAAAGTTTAGCCTCCGAATTTCAAACTCGAATTCCTGTCGTTCCTGTCCCTAGTCCCTTATTATGCCATTTTTTCTCTGCTGTAACTCTTTTAAGCGGTTAATCCAAGAGGATTATGAAGCCGAAAACTCATGAAGCTATGGCTGAGAACTCCTTGCCTGTGCTTGAAATTAGTTGATCAAAAGATTTCTTTAAGTTGATTTGAGTGAAGGAGCTGCCCATAATTTCACTTTCTTGTCAACACCGGCTGTGGCCAACACCAAGGCATTTCCGTTACCTGTAAAACCACAATATTGGATATCAATCCCCTGTGAAATAAAACAAGGAATATCTCTTGATGGCCAAATGAAACTGATGAGGAACATATTTTGCATAGCACCAATTGAATTAGGCTTTGCAGACAATACTCCTTCCCAGATGGATGGAGGCATCGAGTATTTGAAAATTGAATCCCTCAGATTCAAAATCAGAAATGTATATACAATCAGTAAAAATTAATGGCCATCTCAAAAAAAAAAAAAAAAAAAAACTAATTGACAAGTTCTATATAAGAAAGACAAACTACCTGTTGGAATGGACTTGGGTGCCCATGCAATACATGTGATTTCACCTGCATTATATACTGATGTTAATGCAAGTTTCACAAAGAGATATAACAAAGAATTGAAATATAAAATTTTAATCGGAAGAGCAGTAGTAAATCTACATGCATAAAAAATCAGTCAAGAAGTTCAAGCTAGGAAGCACTTACATCCATACACCTGAGTATATACCTAATTCCACACTCGACATCCTTATCTTAAAATATCTATATTGATCAAAAGCATACATGTATAGCTCAGAAACTATAAAGGGTATCGTCAGTGCGTAAATACAATAAATTTTCATCTTATAATTTCACAGTTAGTTAATCTAAAGAAAATATGAAGTCTACAAATGATTGCTGCGAAGCCATAACTCAATCCAAAAAAGCCTTAATTCCAAACTAGTTGGGGTCAGCTATATATATCATTTTCCCCCATTCCACCTGATTCATCCATATAAAAAATAATAATCATGATAAAAAAATTATTACAGCCGCTTTGTAGCTCCAACTTCATATTTTCTACATCAAGATCATAAGCAAAGATATGCTTATTTTTTGCTCTTAATAAAGCTTTTTTTAGCCTTTTATAGTTGTGACTTGTAAAGTCTTAAGTACCATTAATTTACTTCATAAGAAAAATTAATATGAAGAAGTATTAGATGGGAACAGTAATAGTATGTCAAGAAGAACCAAGTTTAGAAAAAGTAAATTCATTTGTTGCATTGACTCATCTATTTCTCAAATAATGATATTGACTAGAAAATAAATTCAGAGCTCCAAACACAATCAACCAATCTCACATTGCCATGATAAAAAAGATCTTAATTAATTTATCAATTTCTCATGAATACATTCAAAAGGACAGCAACATAGTCTTTTGACATTTGCAACCAAGCACGCACACATGTAACAAAATAAAGTAGGGAATAAAACAACAACATACCATCATGGGCTTTGTTAGCTGTGTCTAAAACCTTTCCAGTTTCCACACATAACCACTGCAATGTTGAACCATGGGTTGCTGCCAGAATCTTCCCATCAGGGGATAAACTGAGTCGATCATAATGCAGAGTAGCATCATTTGAATCATGGAATGGAATTGGAAAAGCCTTAAGAGTCTTTGGGTCCTCATCAAGATGGTATCGAACTTGAAGAATATTAATAAAGGATATCAGCATGATCATAATTGGATAGTTATCACCACAATAAATAGGATTAGAGGCCAATAAATACATCCAGAGGCTAAAAGCAAAATATGTTACTGCTATCAGAAAAATCTATATGATATAGCGATCTCACTGTTTTATTTGGAACTTTATTGTGCAACTCCTTATCTCTCATATATATAAACATTGGTGGGAGTGGGAGTGGGAGTGGGAGTGGGCGGGGACAGTGAGTAGAAGGTAACTATAGAGAAGCACAGTCCACAAATTCAAAAATAAAAAATCCTACAAAATACATAAATTTTTTTTCCTCTGAACACATCATTTTATCAAGAATACCATCAACCTGAAGAAGAAATCATTTGCAACAATAGCACATATTAAAAACGTTGCATATATACCAAGTGAAAATCAAATAAATTTTCATATGTTTTTCAAAGTCAGACAAGAAGTGCTTAATGAGCATAATAGTTAAAATGACAAAGGTGGGCTTCTCTTGCTAGTTGCATCACAGAGAAAAAAAGCCCAGCGATCATCACTTTAGTTACTAATGCACCAGCTTTACTGTAAGAGAATTAATAATGAATATATTGTATCTGACTATCTGGACATACCATTGATGTTCCAAGTTCTTATTGAACCATCTTTGGAGGCTGTGATGATTTGCTCCGAGTTTGGAGTAAAGCACAACCAAGTCACTGCACTCTGAATATTAACAGAAACTTGATAAATGAAAGCATTAAACTTATCTACTTATCATAATAGCCTATTATAGATGAAAACATATAAGAAGCCTTAAATTAAAATATAGTAAAAAAACAAAATTTAAACTAAAAAAAGAATTTGAATCTATAACTGTCATGCGAACCTTGTGTCCTTTAAGCTGCATAGCTTTTGGAACCTCCTTGACAGAGCCATCCTTTGAATAAACAATCTCCCAGACCTGCCAAACAAAATTTTAAGCACCAAAGTGGCAAGTTCTAACAGCTTGGAATTATATTCGAGGTTCTCAAAATAGAATTTGTATCATGCAGTTTCTAGCAATAGGTTATAACTTATTTGAAGGCATGTATAACATGTTGAGATGATCCATCATAATCCATGCGTCCATGAAATGAAAGGAAATCTGTGAAATGATAAGTTGAGAAGGGGAGAGGGAGAAAGTAGGAGGTAGAGGGTAAGAGAGAAGAAAGGAGGAAAAAAAAAGTGATTATAACATGATAGGCTCCTTCATATCATCCAATAAATTTTCAATTGCAAAAAATGATAATAACTCTAGCATATCCTTATCATGGCAGTCCATGTCCTTGTACGTGCAATATATAATATCGAATGTTTTTATCAAAACTAGGGGTGAGCAAAAAACAGTGAAAATCGAACCGAACCTAATTCACTTGGCTCAGTTTGGTTCGATTCAAATTTCAGTTTGAATCGATTTATTTTTTATAAATTTGGGTCTATTCATTTCGGTCTGATTTTCCTTGGAAAAAACTAAAATAACCGAACCGACCAAATTGTATATATATTATATATTTATTTTATATATATATATTTAAAAATATATATTTTTAATAATTACATATGTATTTTATTGAAAAAACAAAACAACCGAAAAATTGAACCCGAAATATGTCAGTTCGGTCCGGTTATTGTTGGAAATTTTCAGTTTGGTTTGGTTCGATTCAAAAATCAGTTCGGTTCGATTTTTTAAATTTCAATTTGATTCGATTCAATTTTGCTAAATTTTGATTCGGTTCAAACTGAACCGACCAATTGGCCCCCTAATCAAAACTGCGTATATGAGAGACAAAATCATTCTCACAAGATAATATTAGTGACACAGAGGACACGAGTCATATCATATCATATTTTCCCAAGCCCTTTCAACACTATATATTCTACTCCACCTGCAAGCATATCCCATTATGCATTGCATGTATGATTGCACAAATTCCATCTTACTTAACATAAAAGGTAAAACCCTAAAAAAGTTCTTAATATCCATTTAGTGGTCGCCAAAGTCAACAGCAATGAGATATATTTCACCTTCACATCTGCAGTAAATGCTGCAGCAGCAATAAAACGTCCATTTGGTGATATAGTAGCCATGGTGTTCTTCAATTGATTCGTATCAACATTCCCCAAAAGCTTCCCACTCTTTCCATGCCAAAGTTTGATATCAGTAGCTGCAGTACCATCAAAAGGTACAGAAAATCAGCATTGCTCTTTGAAACTCAATAACAATAATAAAAACAACAAGCAAACTAGATTAAATTATTCTCCAGCAAATAATCTCAGTTTCATAACTTAAAATGACAATTTCAACAGGCAACTCCTTCAGACTACAAAGATGATACGAAGAGGTCCTAAGACAATAGAAAACCATAACTATTTGGTTTACTTTTAAGCGTGAAAGGAACTCTAGTAGTCACCACATGCATATAACGCAACAATTAACTGCCTGAGTAACCTTAGAAACTTACACTATTCGGAATTTTAGCATGGAAATAACTGCGGATTTCTCTTAGGATAGCATAGGATAGGATAGGATAGAAAAAAGGAAAAGGGCGGCGGCGTGCTGGTGTTGGGGGGCTGTGGCAACCCTTCTTTGAATATTGTAATGAAGATGGAGGAGAAAGTCAAGTAAAGTATTTTCTCCTTGTTTGGTTAAAGGGTGAAGGGAAATGAAATGAAAAGACAATCTTACAATATTAGAAGTGTGCCTATCACACAAAAGATGCAAAACTTGAGGTTAAAACGAGCAAGATTCTCACTAGACCAGAATGATTTATTTTTTTGGGGTATGGTGGGAAGGACCAGAAGATGTGTGTTCTTTCCTTGGCTGACAAGGCAGAAGATAAAGCTGGTGACAGTCATCAAGGATTTCTTATACGAAGATGCTTGGAAATGGCAGCCTGTCCCTTTCCATAAATAGTCCTACAAAAATGAGGTTCGATTTCCCGTTCCTCCAATCAGTTACTTATGCTAAAATTCCTTCGCCTCCACTTTCATAATTAATCTACCTAATCAAACATGACCAGATATTCTTTTTTAGTTTCACTGAGTGACTTATAAGATAGGGAGGCTATTCCCCTTTCTCATAAACCTTCCCACCCCTGACCCTACCGAACAAGATTCAAACCTGAGCCCCCTGATACAGATCCCAAGCATTTATCACCAGGTTGTCCCCTTGGAGACTATGGACCTGGAATTCTAACAATTCTAATAATATGCAGAACATTTATGTCACAACAAACTATATTATACATATCAGAATAATTGCTGCATGCTCACATATGTATTTAACACATGAGATATAGGATATAATATATTGTGCTGGGCGAATTATTAGCACATACCCTCTGAACAAGAGGCAACAATTGCACTTCCATCAGCAGTTCCATAAGTTGCAGCAGTTCCAACTAAGGTCAGAACAGCATTTTTATCATGAATTTTGTGATGTTCCCACTTGACTTCTGGAAGAGGAAGCTTGGATTGCTGCTTATCATTAGGTTTGACCTTTTCTTCTCCGAACATATATAAAGACGCACCGGATAGAGTTTGAGAAGCCACCACTACAGAAGATCCATCATCAGAAAAGGCTACTGCCACCGGATGACCTCCAGCAGGTACATTAATTCTCAGAAACCTGCAGAAAAAATATACAATCAACATAATGCCAAGGATAACAACTAGCACAATCAAATACAGAAAAAAAAGTGACTAAAGAGCACTTTGCATTCATACTTGAAACTTTTACTTGAAGCATCATCCAACTTAAATACCCTGATCACTCCATCTGCACAAGCTGTGTTTGCATGACAGGACAACACATAGCAATTAAAAGAATGTAGATACAAATATTAATTGGGGCATGAATTTTTATCCAATTACAAATTTGCGCAACGTTTAGATTCATGGTTTTAAAAATGTATAACAAAATTGATACCCTGAATTTTGGTCCAATTACTAATAATTTGAATTAGCCTGTCAAGCAACGGAAATCATCACCAAAATAAAATAAACACAAATGTGCACAGAAGCCTTGCATGTACCTGTTGCCAAACTCCTTCCATCATTAGAGAAACATAGCCCGCTAACTGAATCTCCATGACCTTTCAGAGTGTTCAAATCCAATGGATGATGCCGCTTATTTTGGTCCTACAAAGCACAATAAAATAATTCACATTTAAAATAAAATAATTGCTTCAATTTATCGCAATGAACACGAATTCACATATTAACCGCAATTCAATATCGTTCCTCAATTTAAAATATATATATATATATATATATCGTAAAAGTAAAACTTATGAATGCTTCAAAATTAAAACCGACAATCAAATGTTGCTGCCTAATTAAAGTGGCATACTTTATCAGAAGCATGAAAGTGAGGTTTGGAGTGAGATTTCTTGGTTACAGGCTGAGCAGGTTTTGTGGGCTTCTTAGGAGCCGAATGGAGCTCCGGTTTGGGGATGGATTTGATTTCATATTTTCTCTTGAGGAAGTAGCTTTCGAAGAATAAGAAAGCGATGAGAGATCCGAGAAGGATCGAAAAAACCGCAATCGGAAGAATCGGATCCATTTTCGTAACTGGATAATCAAAAGGAGATTTAGGGTTTTGAGATTATAGATAACGAGTGTGATGGTGGCTGTGGGCGAGGATGTGTTGAAGCCTCTGGGTCTGGGAAATGGAAATGGCGGGGGGGATTATATACGTGTTACCTCGGTTGAACTTTGATTTGTGAAATAAAAAAAGGCTTAAATTACTACCATTCGTGAAAAATTCTATAATTTTCTAATACTTTTTTTTTTAGTACAGTAAAATCCATATAAAATAATATTTAATAAATAAATAATTTTAATTATATATATATTTTTTATAATTTTAATTTTAATTAATATATAATTAATTAATATCCCTTTCAATTAATAAAATTTAATATATAATATGGTTGTTATTATGCTGATCTATCTTCGTACATGTATGTTTAGTGAAATGGTTGCTCGTTTTGGTTATGTAATTCTTACAATGTTGACCTGTCGTTCAACAGACGTCCAATTTTAGTGGCCTGTCGTTCGAGGACCGGCTGAAAATTGCTAAGCCTCTATCAGTTATAACAAATTAGTAAATAATTGAGGGGCCTAAATTGTAATTTACAATTTGCAACTGGAAAATTAATTTTTTTTAGGTTACCAAAATGTAAACATATGTTATTATTGCAAGTAGAAGAGATGAAGAATAACGATATTCATTATTAAAATGATACGCTGTCCTAGTAAATTAAATTATCGTAAACCTATTGAGTGATCTTGCAAGTATATTGCATTTTATTTCTGTATTATTATTATTATTATATATGCCTTTTCATTTGTAGATTCATATTAAAGATAAACAAATAAAGAGAAAAAGTGGTCAGTTTCATTGAACCCAAAATAATAATAGCGGCCCATATTTTATTCAGGCCTAAATAGAAAGGCCATTTTTCTACAATAGAGTTACCATCTGTTGTACTACACGGAATAAAATGATCTAATTCCCATGGAACATCCTAAAGTCCCCTAAACAATTTGGGCAGGAAGGTTGAGGAAGAGCGAATGAATTGCTTGGTGTCAACTGTGGCTGGCTAGCCTCCAGTTATAGTTACCGCCAGGCCATAATTCTTGAGAAACAAAACAAGCACAATCTTCCCCCTTCATTTATCTACAGAGCTTGAAAATTTTATCATTTTAGTGCGAGTGTACAAGTTAGAAGAATTTGGGGCCATCGTCTGCAGGGGCTCTGTATTCTGTTAACATCTTCACTTTCTGTTTATATTGCAGAAAATTAATAAGCAGCCAGAATTGACTTGAATGTTCTGCAGCTATTTCTGAATCATATAACTTAGAAGCAACCACATTTTTTGTGCACATCTTGCAAATAATTATTCAGAAGAAAAATGAATGATTAATAAGCACATTATACCGTTATATATTGGGGAGGATCATCCAAACTAGTACAACCTAGTACAACTTCTCTCCTGAGTTTGGTTGTTAGCTTGTGGCAAACACGTAGCTGACAATAGCATATTCGCAAAATGCCATCAATAAAGATGTGACAGAGCAGCAACTTGAAACTAGCAGGTGACAGCCAATGATCAATTCAAAACTGAGAAGTTCCTGAGAAATTTTACCTCAGATCGAGTTGCACCACCAATGATAAACACGAAAATACGCTGTCCCATTTTCTTCAGATCTAATGCTGCATTCTTCAAGACCGAATCACTGCAAAAGGTAGTGGAAGACTTGTAAGAAAAATTGAAGCATAACAGAGTTTCAAAACGCTATCCACATCCACTGAAAAAACACCTAAACGTGTTAGGGTAGGTAGAAACGTGGTAGGGAGAATTGTCGAAGAAAAGCACAGTGAAATATCTTCCTGAAAAATCACATTCAACCGATGGCATAGCCTGGATGTTTAAGTCACAGCGGAAATACCCAGACTAAGACGTATAAAAGCTGCTAAATTACCTTGAATAACCGTCATCAGAATGATGAGGCCGTGCCCAAGTTGCAGTTCGTCTTGATCTCATTGAATGAGGAGTAGCTTTTTTTTCTGGAATAGCAGGGGCATTAGTTGCCCGTGCTGGTCCTTTATTTGGTGCCTCCTGCACCGGGGCCTGAACCTGGACAGCTGAAATTGGTTCATTCATACATGAATACTCAGTCTTTGGCAATTCACCTTTGCTAACATTTTCAATAAGCTCCTGCAACAGAAATTATATCATCAGATATTATTCATTCATAAATCACAAAAACACGAAAATGTTTTATAAAACATGTTTAATAAATTTGAAAGTGAATTTTGTATGCATCAACCATAACAAGGCAAATGACTTTTTTTTTCACCGTTTACAAGACGTCTTCACTAGATTCCCAAAGCACATTCTCAAAGCTGCTTGATTGCAAATTTGCAACTACATAAGAATAATAGCAGAATCACTTCCAAAATAGCTGAAGCTGACATTTTCCTGCTACATCCTCAGCTTTGAGACAGGCACTAGAAGCAATCTAAGCATCACCTTCATTCTAAGCAAATAGGAAATTAAACAAAGCAAAGATAATATGCCGAGAAGGCAATACTCTGTTGATTGACCACTATGCCCTATGATAGGCTTCATGTAAGAGGTAGCCAGATAGCAAGCAGCATCGCAAAAAATATAGACAAAGAAGCTTGCCTCTTAAAAAAGGGGGAAATAAAAAACTAAAAAAAAAGAAGAAGAAAAAAAATTTTCTGGCAAGTTTCTGGCAATTGTTCTACAAACAAGATATGAATCCCTTTTTGTTTATATACAAGTTACCAGAAAAAAGGGGAGAATTCACGACTCTTTAAGTAAGTTGGCAATGATTCTTTACTTCAAACGAAAATAGTTTAGCATTTCCTCATTTGTTAACCATTGCTTGGGGTACCTTCCCAATATTTACAATAAGATACAAAGTACACATGCTTTAACGAATTGATTCATACCTCTAACACGGGAAAAAAGCGAAATAGTTGCCATGTTTCTTCCTCACCAGTTCGATCCTTTCTGGCTGCCTGCTTTGCCTGGGAACCAAAGGAACATTTGTTGATTGTTAGACTTTATTTCAATCACCTTATTCTCAAGGTGGTAGCATCCTATACCACCCTAATGAGCTATGTGCACATACCTTCTTGTTATCAAACTTGAGAGAGAAATTGTTTGTTGCCTTTTTGGCAACAGTTGATCCCACAAGCAGTCGCATATTATTCACAACTGTCATGTCTTTTTCTGATAATCTAGCCAACTGATAGAAAAAAAATATATATATATATTTAAAAAATTCATAACTAGTTTTAACATCAAAACCTTCAATTAGCAAGAAAAGTTAAAATCTACCTCCTTCTATAATACAAGGCATTTAATAAAGCATAGGCTAAAAAACAACTAGCTAGTTTATCCTAGTTTACATAATTAAATATTTTATCTTCTTTTGCAACATCAGTCATCACAAAGATGTTCCATTACTCTTATGTCCCATTAACCTGCTTTATTGCATTCCATCATCCTCCTATTTAAGTAACTAATTGAAGAAAAAAGTCCATGACTTGCAAACGTCTTACTCATGCATTGTTTCCTCAATTAACTCATTGATTAATAAGAATTCAATAGCTACCTGCATTAGCTTTAAAGCCTTGTCACCCTCAAATTTGTCTGGATAGACAATTGCGTAAATCATCAATAAACGAAGCTTGTTTTCAGGAGATGCATCCTGCAAAGGAAAAGTGTTCTTAGACAAGAAATTCATGTTACCCTGTTTAGGATGTTAATCAAATCAGTTTTATCAGAATATAACTCCATGCTTCTTCACCTGCTTCATCCTTATAAAGTTGATAACTTCCTTAGCTCCTGCATCTCCAAAAACAAGGTCCTGCTCTAGTTGCCCAAGTTCTCGAAGCCCTATTTCTCTGATAATTTTGTTAATTTTTCCAGCTATCTGCATTGAAATAATCAAATAAGAAATAAATTTAAAAAAAAAAGGACACATCATATTACGGTAGTCCTTCAAGCCCTTACTAACGGCCCTTCTTGAGCTTCAAAGTTACTAATGACCTTTCACTACTTCTCTTAGTAACCAAACAGGCAGACTAGTTCCTTTCAATTCCCAAATTTAGTTCCACATTTACACCATTTAGAAGATTTCCTTTTGCTTTTGGAGGTGTTACAATTTTGTTTATTTTTTCCCCAATCAGATGCAAGTGACCTTGTGGTAAAGTCTTCCCATTTTTACTGTACCCGAAGTACGAAATTTAACTTAGCATTTGTTGGGTGAGTAAAATTTAATTTGTCATTTGCGCTTTTTGCAGGTAGAATCAATCATATTTTTTCTGTCTGCACAGCTATTTCATTTAACAAGAAAAAAATGATGAGATTCCAAAAAGAGGAAGACGCAAACCTCAACATGAAGAGAGAGCTTCTCAACTACTTCATTGTATTGTGGTAAAGCTTGAACAATTTTCTGCATATCTCGCGTCGAAATTTCACCACCATTTCTGCACAAAGTGAAACTTCAGCATCAGAAGTGCAAGGAAATGGAGCAGTGTTGAATGATCCAGCTTTTGCATACAAATATAGAATAAGGAGATTAACATTCCCTACTCTTCTTCCTCCACCTCTAAAACTAACCTCATCCTTCTCCGCCAAATATTTAAGCTTAAATTCAGGCCTTGTGAGATCATCTTGAACTCACAAACAGATTTAACATAAATAAGCCATTACTCCAATGTAATGGGCCAAACCATAAGCAAGTATGGAGAGAATTCCTGTCAAGCTAAAATATTAGTAGCAATACCACCACTATATGAAACTCTACTGTTAAATCCATCCAAAATAGCCAACTCCAATTTTTTAATCCATATAATTGGATGAAAACGTGTTCACCGCGGTCTTGCAAAAGGGTTATTTGTACAATAATCATAATGTCACAGAGTTCTTATCTGGTAGTCATTCTAAAACCTCTTAATCACACGGCACTCGCTTGAGTAGCGGTCATCTTTGTAATGGTCCCACTAAATTTACACTTTCCATAATTTTTCATTAAATATGATGCATTTTTAACTCCTATCACAACTCAATGATCAAATACCTATCTCATAATACAACTAGTTAGGAGTCAAATTGCAGTGCAGTACCATTTTAGTAAAAGTGTTGGCACATGAATTTGGGATTACAATTGCAGGCTGGCGTTTCAAAAGGGTCAGTCCATGCAGAAATATTAGAATAGGACTGTATCCATATAGCATTAGTTAGTCACCTAGAAAACCTTCTAAAGGTACAAAATACAGCATCACATGGCAAAATACTTTTTAGTAGTGATACCAGTCTAACCTTGCAGTTTGTTGCATTTGTGCAGCTTTATTCTTTGACACAAAGTTGGTCATCTTGTCATGCAAACGTTCACTAGCCTGATATGCCAGTTATCAGATAAGAATTTTTAGAATCATTTCCAATGCGACAAAAAATATATATATAAATGCATAGCATACATCTGCAATATGTGCATGGCGAAGCTCAAGCCAGACTGGATCATTGTCTTCGAGGAGGACTTCCTTTTTCTCAGGTTCACCACCTGTTTTGCTAGGAACCTAACATACAAATATTTGATCCACACACAAGAACACATAATCCTTAAAACCTCTAGAAAACAAAGTCAAACAGGAAAACTTACCTCGAAAACATACTTGTTTCCTTCCATATCTAGTAAATCATGGCACATGGCATCATAGGTCCATTCATGTATGACAGGAGCAATCTAAAACATTCAAGTCCATCATATCAATCCACTTTTTTTTAAAAAAATGACAAAAGAAAAGGAGAAGTTATTACTGGAAAGTTGTTGGTAAACCTGATCAATAGATCTATCCAGGATGAGCAGCTCACATGTCTCTGTTTGTGGAAAGTTAGGAATAGATTTATACTTTAAAAGACAGCTCCACACAGCAGCAGCAAGCTTTGCCGGAACTGTATCACGAAATGATCTTTCTGCTGATGCATCAAGCTTGGTTCGAAAACGCACACGAGGCAGCTCCTAAGGAAATGCAAACCAACAATGGATTTTCAACAAATAGAAAAAGGAAGCTAAAAAAAATAGAAAACCATTTACTTGTGAGGATTTTTTATATTTTCACAGAGAAAAGAAAATGTGAAAATGACTCTAAAACCCAAATATTCAACAGAACCATGTCCCAGACACCATATGATCAAGTAGCCAAGCTACATGCTCAATACTTTGAAGCATATAGTGTCACACAACTAGAACCAAACCCAAATAAAGTGCAAAGACCATGGTTGCTGATCCACTTAAAATTGTTGGTCAAGTCTTTTTTAAGATGGAAGTCTGAAAATTTAAGGAACAAATTATTCAGGATGTTTTTTGCTACCAAAACTGTCGAACTGAAAAGAATTGCATAATTACATGAATAAAATTTATACATTGAGCCCAATAAAAAAGTCAGCACTCCATGCAGTAATCTTTATCTCGTAAAATCAAACAAGTAGCTAGGGGTTCTGAATTTATACCAAAAAAAAAATATCTAAAAGAGTTTCATAAAAATCCATAACCATTGCATTTTCTTATTTAAAATTTTTTACCTTCAATGAAGCGAAAACTGTTGCGATTCGAGTTGCCATCACATTCAAGTAAGCATCAAATTTGCGAGAGTTCTCAGCACTTACGCTATATAATTCTTCCAACGCTCCTTCATGGTCAGTGGTAAAAGCCTGCATTAAGCCATCTCAGTGGACAAAACTAATACTCTTCTTTAATAGCAAGTGCAATTGTTGGAGAAGCTTTGCGTTAAGTATAGTTAAATTGAATAGCCAAATACAATGTTTCAAAACAGAAAAAATAAAAAATAAAGAGACTTCTGTCATGACAGTTCTCTGGATGCGTATTCCCATTTAAGTCAAAAGTTCAACACTAGGTGCTAATTGAAGGCACCAGTACTTGGTTAACTGCAAATAAGCTCAATAAACCTAGGTAAGATGAAGTAAAAAAGAGATATATCTAAATATGTACCTATTTTCAAATCCAATTTCTTTATTATGAAGAAGCTAGCTTTGAAGCAGAATAAAAAACGTAAAATTATGCTTCATACATGCACTTTTCAAGAAAGCAGCTTTAAAAAATAATATTCTGTACACATGAAATCCAATATAAATGTAGAAAGATCCCACTAGAAGAAAGATATAGTCAAATAAGGCCAGATAATGTAAAATACCTGACTATCTATAGGAAAATATTCCAGATTCATCTGCACATTAATTGCCAAGTAAAGAAGAGCATTACAAACAAAATGAAAATCACAACGCATTCTCATTATCAGCAATCAACAAGGAAAGAAAATTGAAAAATCTTGACCTCTCTCAGAGCACCTATGCGAGGTAAGACACTTGTATCAGACTTTATGTGATTAATCAATTCCTTCGGGACTGGTGAACTGAAAAAAACAAATGCTCTAGAAAACAAGGAAGAGGTTCCAAATCAGAATTTTGCTGAAATGAAATAAAAAATATATATATATATTCTACTAAATAAACCTACAATAGGGAAAACTATAATTTTACACATACTTCTTGTATAAAGGCTCCCTTCCAGACATGTCAGACAAGAACATGACAACACTGCATGCTAGCAAAAGATAGAGTTAAAGTGGGCTCACAGGTATGTTAATAATTTTTTTTTTCCTCTAAAACAAGTAGAGAAAAAGATTTTTTTTTTTTTTTAAAAAAAGAAGATTACTTTTCTTTTGTAGGCTGGACAAAATATATAGCATCCATGGAGGGCAAAGGTTCCCTCCTCTTGAAAAGTTCTTCCACCACTGCAACAAAACAAGAATCTCCATCAGGTTCTATATATGTCTATGTTGGCAATTACCAGCAGCTCAGAAAAATAAAAGAAATGAGTTAGTGATATCAAAAACATATGAGAAACTTGGATTTTACATGAAATTCCTTGGTCTGTGATATCCGACATTTTACAAATATGAGACATGACTTTCACTGTTACTTTATCCATGATGAGTACCTGTACAAAATCAGTTTAAGGTTGATTAAAACAACACACAGATAAAACAAGGATATTCATCTCAGGATTTCAACAAGCAAATCTAAAGGATTGCATTATCTGATGATAATTGATAACAATCACCATAAAGTGTACCTTCCATGTTGATTTCGAATCTCCGGTTCTTGTTGATCCCAGCATTTCATTCAGTAAACCTGCATACACCAGAAACAAAACACAATTCAATTTATCGTATTCCGCCAATAAACGTGAAATTCATAATTAATTAACTTACGCTCACGGCTGACTTGACGAAAGAATTGGTGCTCTCCGCCATGAGAAGGTGATTCAGAATCAGAAAATGACATAATAAAAAAATAAAAATAAGAACGCTACTGAAGATTTTTGAAGCCAAAAAGCACAACGATCGATCCAGAGATGCAGAGATCGATTCAAAATAAAAAAGGATAGAGTGGAAGAGAATTGTGTTTGCATTGAGGGCTGGGGAGGAACGAGAGAAAGATAGAGAACGGAAGGCCGTTACATTTGTGTGGGAAAATGTTGAATGCAGCGGGTATTTCGCTCAATTGAATGGCCAAACAAAGCTGAACAAGGTCCATATGTATTTTTCTATTCGGGTACCAGAAATTACAGGTTTGCTTAAGCTTATATACTTGCATTAAAAATCCGTTAAATTTTTATTCAAAATATAGTTTCACCCTTACGTTTCAAAATGAACTACTTCAAGTAGTGTAAGTTGTAAAAGTACTAAAGTCTTCATTTCTTATCATTTTATGTTAAATATTCAGTTGTTATTAATATATTAATTTGAAATTTTTAAAAGTTAATATATTAAAATTCTTTGGAAAATAAAAGATGTCAACATTTTAATCATTGACCTCCTGTGGTAAAAATGAGATTCAAATTCCTATCACCCATCGATAATTTTATTTTTATCAAAGTTATTGTTCTTGCCTTGCTATTGCTAATTTTTCTTTCTTATGGTATCCAAAAAAAAAAAAAAAAAAAAGCCCCATACATAAATTTATATTAAAAGTTATTTTCTTAAAAAATTAATAATAATAGATATATTCTGTTATATTATAAATAAGTGATTTTATATTTTGTTTAATAATTATAGTAAATATAGGGTTTTATTTATTCTACTATAATAAAGAGTATGTTGGATGATCAAAATGTTATGTTATTTATCAATTATTATTTAGGAGAATAAAATTGCAAGAATCTAAAATAAAATCAAAAGGATGTGTTGTATTATTCATTGGAACAAACATTTCTTAATATAAGCCACAATTAATTTTTTACTGACGGTTAGATTTCGAATTTGAATTTGAATTTAAATTAAATTTATAAAAAAAATTAACTAATCTTTTTAGTGCCTATATAACCTTATTGTGGTGTTAAAGCTATCATTCTTGAAAAAAAAAATGAAAGGGTAAAAATAATATGTGACTAAATATATTTTATGCATGCTTTTCTGAATAAATATTTATAGTTATATTTTTCTTAGTAAATATTTAAATTAATATTAATTGTATTTATATATTCAAATATTTCCCGCAGCATTGCACGGATTATTTGCTAGTAGTAAGTAATGGGAGTCATAGTGCAATTTTAAATAAATTTTTATTTATTGGCTGGACAATCCCATCAGCTAGGAGCCCAAAGGCAAAGTGAGATGGGTTCAACACCAGTGGAGCCTAAATAAGTTCTTAAACGACATGCCCGTTTTGAAATACATTCGGGAACTGAAGGGGCCAGCCGAAACAAAGTTTAGCTCTTTAAGCGAAAGTTATAAAACTAGAGATAACCCTTGTCTTTGCAGCATTGAATTGCTCCATCAAGCATTTCGTTAAGCCCATAATTAAATTCGAAACCAGAATCTGTCAGTTTCTTGGACGACAGAGCAGGGACTTTGAATCCTTTAATACCCTTCAATGATCTGTCAAGAAAGCAATATTTACATTTGGATCATAGTTCCTTGATTAAAAGAGTAATGAATAGGATACTAAAAATTACTCACTCTGCTCTTGGTACTGGGAACTCTGGGTACTTGGCAGAAAGATTGTTAGACATATCTTCAATAGTTATCATGTTTGAAGAACAAATATACCTTCCTTTTGCATTAGGGTTTTCAAGAAGGAAAATATGTGCCTTTGCAAGATCATCAACGTGCACCATTGATGCGTCGAGAAGCAGATTATATAGATCTGGTTTATCTGAAATGACATCAATTAGAACAAACAAGACAAACATTTCTCAGGAAATCTTGGAGAACTTTGACAATAATACTTACTTAGAACCATAGCCAACGCTACCTCCACCGAGTCAGGGAGATTCGGACAAATAAAAGGACCAACAACAATAGAAGGGATTACTGTCACAAGTTCCAATTCATGCTCTTTTGCGAATTCGAGAGCACTTTTCTCAGCCAAAGTCTTGGAAATCCAGTAAGGACTAGCAAAAGAATTTAAGGATTTAATATAATTTATGTCACTCCAAAAGCTTTCATCCATTACTTGTGTAGTCTTACTCTTATCACTGAAATCAACTGCGGCTGTACTAGAAGTGTAAACCACTCGTTTCACCGTCTTTGAGCTCAAGCATACCTTTAGAATTCCTAATGTTCCTTCAATTGCTCTTCTGATAAAAATTTCCTCAGTTTCATTGCTTTCAAAATGAGTTGGCATAGGGGAAGCCACATGAAAAACACCAACACATCCTCTAATAGCAACTTCAAAACTGTCTGGATCACTAAGGTCTGCTTGGAAGATTTGAAGCTTCTCAGATGCTCCTGGCAGACTAGTTAGGAAGTTGAGATCTCTCTTCCGCTCTGGTCATATGTCAAAATAAATGGTTTAATGTTGGTTTCCTCAGTTATCATATTCCATACTTCTATTTACCTTAACAAAAGTAAATTAGAATTGGTCTTACTGTCTTACCTGGGTCTGCTCTAATGGTGGTGTGAACAGAGTAACCATGCTCAAGAAGCCTCATGATCAACCATGAAGCTACATACCCAGTGCCACCCGTAACACATACTGTACCTTTTTCTTCTTCCATCTCTTTTTCTCTCTCTTTTCCTCCGTCTGTATATGGAGGAGGAGGATTTCTAAGATCAATAGATCATGAAAAGAAACGTGTTGCACTTTTCTTTGTTCTCTCTGTTCTTTCTTTATTATTATATTATCTTGCTTCGATTTTGACATGGTATCACATTTCTTCCATTAATTTACGGATAACAACGCCCACTCCTTTTCTTGGACATTTGTCAAATTGTCTCTTTCTTACTTCAATTAAAACTATTTTCTGTTAATCAATCTTGTTTGAATAGACTTATGCAGTACCAAACATTGTTGAGGTTCTATACTTCTTTGCCTTGGTTGTTTATATAAAAGACAGCCATTCAGCCATAAATCAATCATTTGTTAAAATTAGATTGCGATGGTTGGCTTAACCTAACAATAATTGCATATTTGCTATGTTAAAGAAAAATATCTATACTCAAGTACCTTTCTCCAAGCTTAGAAAAATGGTTGTACTCTTGGAACTTGTGATCAAATTAACATTTTTTATTATCATAATTTTCACATAAGAGAAATTGATTTGCAGCTTTAATGGAAACAACATCCTCTGCAGTTGCAATTTGAATCTGTTGATATTACACTTCCAACATATAAACGTTACAGTGAAATGCAGAGACTTGTTCTAATACACAGCCTAAAGATAGCCCTTTTTTTTGCAGCATTGAATTGCTTCGTCAAACATCTCATCTAACCCATACTTGAATTCAAAACCAAAGTCCAATAGTTTTTTTTTATGACATTGCAGGGAATTTATAGCTTTCAATATCCTTCAAATATATGTCAATAAAACGAAATTCACAATCTCATTATAATTTGCACTTCAGTGAAGAAATAATCTAGAAAAAAAAATAAAAGTTACTTACTCCACTGTTGGTACTGAAAAGTCTGGATTCTTGGTAGAACTAAATTTAGACATATCTTAAATAGCTATGTTGTGTGAAGAACAAATATACCTCCCTTTTGCATCAAGATATTCGAAGAGAAAGATGCGTGCTCTAGCTACATCATCATTGTGCACCATTGAAACAATAAAACTAGGAACCTGTACGCCATGAAACCCCCACAATGTCCTGAGAAAGCGAAACGCCCATCCCTGGGGGAGCTGCCTCCCATACATGTAATCCAAGAGAATCATTAAAAGCAAGATTAGCCAAGAAATCAGCACTCTTGTTCCCTTCACGTAAAATATGTTGGACCTCAAGTTGCCAGTCCCAAGAACGCATTTGAAGGAGGAGATCAAGAAGCATACGATGACTATTCCTCGTGCCTACTACAGAACCATCAATCAAACAGTCCACAATAACCTTAGAATCCATTTGTAGTATCACCTTGCGGAATCCTCTCTCCCATGCCATTGATAAAGCATCAACCGCACCCCATAATTCTGCAACATAAGCCAAGCAATTACACAACAGGTTAGAGAATCCACCAAGCCAACATGCAAAATAGTGATATATTGATAAGAGCATAATTCTTCCCACCTAACACGCTCTGCCCTCAAAAGAAAAAAAAAATAACACTTAAAGTTTAATTTTACAATAACAAAATCACCAAAATATTTAAGTTATTTTACTAATACTTAAAATTTAATTTTATTAACAATTATTTTAGTTATTATTTTGAATGTATATCTAGTTTTGACATTATAAATTTAAATTTAAATTCTCACTTAATAAAAAAAATAATGATATCAATAAGATAATTATGGTCACTAATTAAATTAATTATTTTAAAATAATTTGATTGATTTTAGATACAATAAAAGGTATTATTTAAAAATATAATAATAAATTTAATTTGAAAAGGGATTATTTAAAAAAAAAAAGTCTTAGAAAAATGTGGATTATTATTTATAGAATGATGAATATTTGACAATTGAAAAATAAATAAAATCTTAAATCCAACTGGATTGGATTGGAGCTTCTAGATTGAGACTGGAAAGACAAAAGAAAACCTTGAATTACAAAAACAAAAACTGGAGCCTGTAAAAACCTTCCCTTTATTTATTTTTTAGATATAAATAAAACTAACACATCCCTCCTAACACGCCAATCTTTTTCTACAAATGCATATATATAAGGGAAAAAAAAACAGTACCTCCCTCCCTCTTTTTCTCTCTGTGACTCTGTCTCTGTCTCTCGTCATAGACCTCGTCTCCTAAAATGGATTCCACACCCCACCTGGAATCCCAAATCTGATAGACCCTAGATTTGCAAATCACACATCACAAAATTAAATTCAAGAATAAAGCTTTTTGCTTTATTGTTATTATTTTTTTTGAATTCCGTTATTTTCTTAGGTATCTAATTTTGCATCTCCAAGACAAGTTGGCCTAATTTTCCAGCTCCAAGACAAATACTTTGGGATTTATAATTTCTTCTTTTGTTGTATTTAGTATGCATAGATCTGGAGCTGCTATGGCTTGGAATGTATTCAAGTTCTGTACGGCCCTGCGGGGCCTGGGTTCGATCATGATCCTGTTGGTGCTTGGGGTTGTGGGTGTCACCTATTACGCCGTCGTTTTGACCAATTATGGCCCTGCTTTGTACGTTGGAGGCCTTGATTCTTTTACTGCTATTGCTATCTTGATCCCATTTCATTGTTTGGTAAGATATATCTTTTTCTTTCTTTTTTTTTCTAAAATTTCTAGGTATTTTTATTGCGTGATTTTTTATTAAGGGAATTATTTTTAGCACATTGGGTTTTGGTTAGATAACATTTGTTCTAGTACTTTCTTTCTTGGCAAATGGCAGTTCCTTAAAAAATGGGATTTTTCTGTTTTTCTTGGTTACATTTTGTTTATCAAGTGATGGAAATATGGTAATCCAGGACATCTCTATTTGTGTAATATTCTTGCATTGTTATTAACATGAAAAAGTGAGGTTAGCTGCGGATCTTGAATTTATTTTTTTGTTAGCTTCAAGTAGTGGAAAATGGAACTAAAAGTGGAGTTTTTTTTTTATATATAATTTGCAGTTGGTAATGCTTTTATGGAGTTACTTTTCTGTTGTTTTAACTGATCCGGGTAGTGTGCCTCCTAACTGGAGACCTGCTTTTGATGAGGAAAGAGGAGAAGCTGACCCATTGAATGGCTCAGATTTCAGTGTTTTGCCTACGGATTCATCCAACCAAAGAATCCGGTATTGCCGGAAGTGCAACCAGTTGAAACCACCCCGATGCCACCATTGCTCTGTTTGTGAGTTTTCTTCCAGATGGTATTTTTCTATATAACTTTGTTCATCATAAATGATAAAAGGCAATTTTGTTTCTTTCAGGTGGGAGGTGTGTGCTAAAGATGGACCATCATTGTGTATGGGTTGTAAATTGCGTCGGGGCATTGAATTATAAATATTTTCTTCTATTTTTGGTAAATTTTGCTTCTCTGCCTTAGCCTATTCACTCATGTCGTTTTTATGTATGTCTAAAGTGAGGAGCTATCTATTGTACATGTTTTTTAGTGAAAATGTTAATTTGTATAATTTTGACAAGTGATAAATCTCCTAGATTGCATGAAAACTAAACTGGTGATTGGCTTTAGCTAATTAGCTTTGCTAAACGGTAGAAATATTATAGTGAGTTGCAGCTGAATAATCTGGTTGTTGTATGCTCTCATTTCTTGATGATTTGATGGAGGGATGCCTTCATTGGGAGACTGAGAACCCTCGAGTTATTTGTATTTCTATTTGTGGCAATTGTTTGAGCTCCTGTATATGTGTCTGATAAACAGTTTTGTTTGCTTTTATTATTGCATTTGGTGCCCAGACAATGGCATACTAAAACTGTTGTATAACTGTGGCCTAGACTATTCTGATAACTTGTTAAACAAAAGTATAAACTATGTTTTCTCACAGTTGGGTTCTACTGAGTTTGTTGGTGGGACGACACCTGAAATTTCCCTAACTGCAATTATAAACATTAATGCAGTTCTACACGTTTCTTGAGACAAGTCTTGTGACTTTGTCATTGCTGCAACATTTTATAGCCTTCTTTAGTGATGGAGAAATTCCTGGAACACCTGGGACCCTTGCAACCACATTTCTTGCCTTTGGTAAGGTCTATTGGGGCTCTTTTCTTCACTTGCTTGATCAGGAGTCTATATTCTATAATCTAACTAACATTGCTCTTTTACAGTTTTGAATCTGGCATTTGCATTGAGTGTGCTGGGATTCTTGATCATGCACATATCATTGGTTTCTGCTAATACCACTACTATTGAGGTATTTTCTTTTGGTTAATTTGGTCCACTGCTATTAGATGCTATGCATGTTCAGCTTAGGCCTTTTCTCTTGTAAATAAACCAAATCTCTTGCAACATAAATCAAATCTCTTGCATTTGGTTTCTGTATGCCCAAAAGAAACTGTGAGAATGATTGAAACTTCAGTGGAAGCACATTTTATACCTCTTACTTGATTGTGTTCCTTTTGAGCTTATCTGGCTCTGGCCTTAAATGCTCAATTTCCATAGGTTTTATGGATGTCTCAATGCTCAATGCTAAACACAGAATATATTCAATTGTTACTAGAATAATGTCTGTTAGAGATTTTCTCTTGATCAATTTGCTGTTTGTCTTGTAATCAGGCATATGAGAAGAAAACCACACCAAAATGGCGCTATGACCTTGGTCGAAGGAAAAATTTTGAACAGGTGGTCTTTTTATTTCTAGTTATTGTTATTGCTTGTTTCTTTTCATGAAGGTCCTGTTTGAAATCTAAGAAATGATAAATTCCTTATTGTAGAATGATATGTTCTAAAATTGACCAAACTTGCAAGTGCATGCAATTCTTAGCTTAATTAAAGCTCTTGTCTTGAGGGATTATTACCTTCTGAATGTTTCTTGGCAAACTACTCATATGGAAAATATCAGAAACCTAAGCATAGCAGGTCTCTCATGGTTCGAATACTCGCCTTTATTTGCTTCTCATGATTGGGATCCGTCACTCATTGCCTTTCAATTGGGCAATGTCAATGTTTGACTTGAAGCTAGGAGAAGGAGGTCTAGCACTGAAAATTGTGATAGAAATTATCAAAGCATGGCTATGTCATAAAACTGCATTTCAAATGATTTTTATCTGCATGTATTGACTGCAACTAGGGTTTTAAACATTTTGGTGCACAACTGTCTGGTACTATGTTGTGAACAAGAATTTTTTTGGCAAGTGCAGAAAAAGAGAATTGTTCATCAACTGTTTTGATTTTTGAATAACACTTTAAAATTATGTGAATGAACATTTAGACATGGTTTGTGCAGAATGGCCATTGGTTATCCCTGGTTAGCTGCCATGATGTGTGCATGGCTTCGGATTTTTAACCTATTGCCATCCTAGACTAAAGGCTGAGCTATGTTGAGATGCACATGTCATCAATGTCAAAGGAATAGGTTAGAAGGTTAGAATTGTGTTGGAAATTTGTTGGCACAATCTAGCTCGAGCTTCGTCATATTGAATCATAAGCAATTGTTGTTCATTACATTACCAAACCTCTTGTTTAAGTTGTTTTGAAGTGACTATCATTTTATTTGCATTATAAATAAAAAAATAAAATAAATAAAATAAAATCATTATGAAGTTTCTAAACGCTTAAAACTTTTCCGTTTCAGTCCATTATAAAGTTTCTAAAGCCTAAAGCTTCAATTCATTGTGAAGCTTTTACTGTACTGTTAATTCTTGATGAATCTTCAAGCAGTGTCATTCTCTAATAAAACATTTTGCTGTTTCTATCTCAGGTGTTTGGGGCAGATAAGCGATACTGGTTCATTCCATCTTACTCCGAAGAAGATTTGCGACGAATGCCTGCACTTCAGGGTCTTGAATATCCATCAAAGCCTGACTTGGACTCCCAAGAGTTCTAGGAACCAGTTGTGCCACATGTTGTGGGAACTGGAAAAAAATTTATTTTGTAACAGTAGATATGGAGCCCTGTCAAAATTTGTCATCACGTCTTAACCAATAAAAGATACTGAAGTTATTGTGGGGCTCCTAACCATTTATTACCACGGGCATCTTTGTGAATTAACTGGAGAGAGAGTTGTATTAAGAAGGTGATCAAGCAGATCAAATCCTAGGTTGCAGAATACTATAGAAGGCATGATGATGAGCTGATGTGTAATTGTTCTAATTGTAAGGAGTTTTGGGAACTACAAGAAAAGGGAATGTAATTTTATTGATGTGGCGTTATGCTGATGTTCCTGTAGGTTTTGTTGTACATTGAATTAAAAATATAGAAATCAGTCTCTGGCTTTGGCCTGGTAGTGATAAATTTGTTTTATCTTTAGGTACATGTCTCGGGAAAATTTTGGCTTTTATGTTTGCCATTATGGAAGGTGGCCTGGTTAAATGAGGATCATAATCATTGATGCTGTTACAAAATAAATAAACAGTAAAAGAAGTGAAATTTCTTCTCTTAATCGAGTTTAGAATTTAATTTGAGGCGAAGCCATTCTATCAGAAATGCTATAGGCAATTGTAATCAACAGATAACAAATCGTTTGAAGGGTGGGAGATCTTATCAACGAATCTCTCTCGTACATTAATATAAATAAAAATTGTTAGCTTTTTTTTTTGAAGGTACTTGTTTGGGAATAGTTAATAAAATAGTTAATTACTATTTTTTTTATAAAATAATTTAATTTATTATATATTTTCAGACTTTTTAAAAATATATTGACTCTATTCTGATAAATATCATGTTATACTAATATATCATTTTCTTTGCTTTTGCTTTAAAAAATATTTTTTAGAGATAAAAATTTTATTTTCATATTTTTTGATAAATTTAAAGATAAAAAATAAATAAAAATATTTTTTATTTTAAAAAAATAATTTAAGAAGAAATTAAATTATTTCTTCTTAAAAATTTTAATACAAATAAAAAATTTATTTTCATAATTTTGATAAATTTAAAAATAAAAAGTAAAAATATTTTTTTAAAAAAATATTTTTTATTTTTTAATTTTTTAATTTTTAAAAAATAAAATAAAAAATATTTTTATTTATTTTATTTTTAAAGTTATCAAAAAATATAAAATATATTTTTTAACTCAAAAAAATTTTTAAAGCAAAAATAAGATATAATTAATTAAAAATAAAAGGTAAGGATTTTTATTTATTTTTATTTTTATTGATTATTTTAGAATTAATTAATAGTTAAATTAAACGAAATAATTTAATAATATATTATGACATTTATCAGAAAATAATTAATATATTTTTGAAAGATAAATGGTAAGTTTGTATATTAAATTATTTTATTAAAAAAAATTATAATTAATTTTTAATAAAATAATAAAAGAATATATTTTTTATTAGTCTTAAAATCTTGGAATGAAATTTTATTAAACGAAATAATAGGATATAATTGGAAAAAAAAAATCCCGAACATTCTAGTTACTGCCTATTGGAGAGGTATACGTGTCACATTATTAGTTATTTTTGATATTTTTATACATATATAAAACCCGAATTTCCGGAGCTAAGGCCATTCTAGTTCCTTCTTTTTATCACCCTCAGAATCGCGAAATTGCTATCGGCTCCTGACCCCAGGTAAATTCCTCAACTTTCTTGTCCATTTTCCTATATTTTCTCAGCTGCAAAACCTACCATATCTACCCTTCTTTTTTAAATTTATATATTTTATCATCCGTTTCTAATACAACCATAATTTAGAATTCTAATTTCATTTTCCTCGGTTTTTATTTTAGTTCATTTAGGTAAAATCTGCGATTATTTTTGTTCTATGTTTTCTCTTCGTCACTTTGATAATGTTTGATCCTTGTCTTTTCTTTTTCTTTTTTTTTTAGCTAGCAAACAGAGAGCAAAGGACGATATTTATGAGTCTTTTTCACTGAGAATTAGTTACTTACTTTTCCCCCTTTACACAAATTTGTTTCTCATTTAATTTTCAATGTTACTATTTGCTAAATTTAGTTTCTGATCACTTGAAATCACTGTCAACTTTCTTGAAACAATTGAGAGCTAAATGAATGATCATTGAATAAAATTGAATAAAATTCTATTCTATCATTCTCTTTATTTTGCAGTTGGTTTAAACTTAAATGTAAATGGTTCTATTACAGTTCAAACATATATGTATTCTTAAATTGTTGTATCATGCATGTTTGAAGGGATAGCTCATAGAAGATGCAGAGGGAAAGAGGAGGTAGAAATGATATCTTTGGTATGGGTGACCCCTTTGGTAATTTTCGGGGCTTTGGCATGATGCCTAGTCTATCTGGAGGGAGGGATCCATTTGATGACCCATTCTTTACACGCCCATTTGGGAGCATGTTTGAACCTGCTAGCTCTGCTATTAGGGATGCATCGAAAGGAGTAGTTATAGAAGAAGTAAACTCTGATGATGAGGGGGAAAAAGAAAAAGATGTACACATTAGCACAGGCAAGGAACCATCTGTTGAGCATCCTGATGATCATCTTGATGGTAAGTGACTTTTATTCTGAGATTTAGCCTTTTTCAGTTTGAAACAAATATGTGTTTGTGAACAATAATGGCAACTGTGACTATTTGGCAGAGGAGACGAGCAAGAATGTGAATCATAGGAATGATTATAACAAGATAGAAGGGACTAAACCACAGGCTCGCAATCTCAGTTATCAGACATGCAAAGTCACATATGGTGGTGTTGATGGGGCATATTACACTTCTGCAAGGACCAGAAGGGCAGGCAGTGATGGAGTAAGTAACTTCTTATCTACGCGAGTTGAATTGTTTTCTGTTTCTTCTTGTTATGTTGTTGTTCTTGTGAATCAGGTAGTAGTTGAGGAGAGCAAAGAAGCTGACAAAACAACTGGTCAAGCAACACATAGGATCTCTAGAGGAATTCATGATCAGGTAACTATCTTGTCGATGATATGGTGCACTTATTCAAAGAACCTTGAATAATTTTTTCTAAACCATCAAACAAACTCATTAGGTTTTAAATTTTTTATGATAGAAATAGTCTTCTTTCAATGTTAAATTCTCATTAGCAGACATCCTTTATGTGCATAGACATCCTTTATGTGCATGGTTATAGTCTAATTGTAGCACTAGGTCGTATGTCAAGTATTCGTGACACTGATTTTTTTCATTGCACCCGGATTTCTTTTGGAAGTTATTTGGGGAAAGACAAAACCCCTGAAAATTTTCTGTGTTATGAAGAAATCAGCTGGCACATTTCTTGAATCTGATGCGATTCATCAGCTGTCCTGTCGTTTTGTTGAATTGTTATCTTTAATTGCCTGCTATGCGATCTGGTTGTTTGATCACATGTCAACTGTTCTTGATCTTTAGATAAGGAAAGAATAAACAATGGAACTCTATTATTGAGGACATTAACAGACACGTGATTGGGATTGAAATGGTTGTGTTCCTTATGTAGGGCCATTCAATCACAAGGAAGCTAAATTCAGATGGCAAGGTTGATACAGTGCAAACTTTACACAATTTGAATGAAGGTTTGCCGCTGCTTCCAGTCATTTAAAGGTTTTTTTTATGTTCAATTCCTGTGGTTTACAGAGGAACTAATTTTGAAATAAATTTCCAGATGAACTTTCTGGTTTTGAAGCAGCATGGAATGGTAATGTCAGGGGACAACTACCTGGCTGGAATAATCAATTTGACATGCATGGTGCTACAGGTAACCCTTGGTTTCGTCCTTACTGGACGATGTTCTTAGTTCAGATTATATTTTAACTTTTTATTTCTTGTTTGTTGTTTGTATGTTAATGTTGCTTGAAGATGATTAATATGAAGGTCTACTTGGATAGTATTTGGAGAGGTAGTCATTTGAAATGATTGAGAATTTGGATTTGTGATCATGTTAATTTTTTATAATTTTTCACTTCAAACACTAATTCAAGTCCTCAAGGATATCAAATGACTAACCCATCTAAATTTAATACTGTGTTTGATACTCCAGCTTAAGGGGGGCAATGTGGAACTTCTAGGCTTCACTTTGGACTATGATTAGTCCTTTAGAAAGATAAAAACTTACCTTATTTCTTCTTGTAATTATGATGGCAATGTAGGATCCAGCAATAGTGAACAGAAGGCGATAGCTACTTCAGGTGGTTGGGCATTTCCATCAGTAGCACAGCTGCGAAACACTGGAGCAACTTCAGCACGAAGAACCAAAAATGTTGTCAGGATCAACATTGAATAAATCAGTAGATACATTTTAAGAGTTAATTCTTATATATTTCCCATAATAGGTATGGTAACAGAAGGCAGCATTTGTTTGGCTTAAGTGGTGTGTAAGGTGAATTAACGTTTTGCCTTTTTAAACCTTGTACATGGTAGTAAGTTGCTATTAAGCTCAAAAATAAATTTTTGGGTTCAAATTTCTCGAGTATACGTTACCTAGTTGTATGTGAATGCTTATATTGAAGATTTTTAGAAATTTCCGGCCGCTGATTTTGTTTCTATCCTACAGAGAACGTATACTTCATGATTTCGCATATGTTCTTATTTTGACCATCTACGGAAACATATCACTCGTTAATTTCCTGAAAAATAATTCACAAGCAGAAAAAGTGGAAGGGAAGATTTCGTTCTCACAAATCCTAAGATTAACATTACTATATTGAAGGGTAGGCTGCAATAACCAATGCGAGCACATTGAAAGCAAATTGATTTGGTTGTTAGTCTTTTAATATTATTTTGTATGTTATCTTTGTGTAGGTTTCATTTCTGTTGGTTGTTACCCTGTTGGAAGAAAAGGGCATGCCATCTATGGACCTTTATTTATTTGTTTATTTTTGGTTAACCGTGGACCTTTATTTAAGCGTTTTGTATAGGGAGTCTGTTCTTCTTGTCTGTTTTTGGTCTCTGCATATTTTAAATTGCTGGGACCAATAATATACGTTGAAGGTTAATCCTTCTTGCCTCTTGCCCTTTTTTTTTTTTCCTTTTTTTCTTTTTTTAATTTGCTATCCATGGATTTAAGTAGGTGCTTGCTTTTATTTAGTTTGAAACACTAATGCTTGTATAAATGGGTATTTGTTTGATTTTATCTTTGGGGAAATGCTGGAAAATCACGCTAAATATCTAGGGAGAGGCAAGAAATTTGGAGATATCACGCAAATTTAAATGAAGAATATATTTTTAGATAGAACAACAAAATGCATGGAATAGAACTTAGGACTTGATGAAATTGTAGGTTGTGAGGGCATGGCTTCGGGGAAGTGGCAGGATTGTTGGTGGTCGAGTTGGCAACATGTGGCAAGTTTGAGACATGTTCGATCATTGCTTGCGGTGTCTATTTACTGGTTTTGGGACAGTACGTAGATTTAACACCTGCTACTGCTTTCCAAGTAGTGGCAATCGCAAGTTTCAATATCAAAAGCCTAAACTTTAAATTCTATTATAATTCATTTGCTGTAGACTGCTAATACAATATCCAGTGGGTGTTTCGTTTTTGGATTGACAAGAAATATTTTAATCTTTTCCATTTCATATCGTTCACTTTCACTAGGTTCCATATGGTATATTCCCTCTTGCCTATTAATACATGATTCACTATTCTAACATAATCTTACAATAAAATACATATACTATTTAATAATAAACTCAGGTTTAAAACCTGCTCCACTAATGCCAAAAAAAAAAAAAGAGAACCATGAAATGATAATAATTAAGATCATAAAAAGATCTAAAGATCGATTGATAATTAGGTAATGAATTGATCTAATTAGTACTTCATTTGCCTTATCCTCTTTCTTGGAGGCCAAAAGGAATAAGTGCTTTGGCTGAAACCACTCCTGTCTTGTCCTTGGCGAATAGATTATAAAAATTCAACTAGTTAGTGAGCATGCTCTCCATCCGGTTAAACTAACATAAATTATATATATGATAAACAGTTAGGCCGTATTTGTCAATGGATTTTCAATTCAAATTTTTCAATGGTTTGCCACTTGGCATGGAATTTAAGAATTTCTTCAATTAAGCCTTCCCTTAGTTGATACCATTTCCCATTTTACATGCATATAATGATTAATTTAATGTCCCAGCACAACTCGCTCTCACCTTTCTCATATATAAAGAAGCTCCATCTGCCTTTCCTATCTGAAGATTATATTTCACTACCAAAATATACTCGAAAATCATATTTTCAGCACCAAATATGGCTTGTTGGTCGGCTGGGAAAGCTACAAAAGCTTATATCAGAGCTCTGAAAATGGTAATTAAAATATTTTATATCTATATATGTGAAAACAAAAAAAAAATGTTCTTTTTACAATTTTCTCATTTGGGTTCTTAATTTTTACAGGGGAAAAGAGGTAAAGAGCCAGATATAGCTGAGTTCATATCTGCTCTGGCCGCCGGCAACAATGCAAAACTCATGGTGATTGCATCTGCTAGAATTGAAGAGGCAACCACATTACCGTTAGTGGCAGCTGCACATCAAACAGGTGGCCAAGTAGTGTGTATTTTATCCAAAAACTCGGATTTTAATGAATCAAGAAAAGCTCTAGGTCGTTATTTAGATTATGTAAAGTTTGTTATAGGAGATGCCAAAACCCTTTTATTAAATGACTACAAAGAAGCAGATTTTGTGCTTATTGATTGTAACATTGATGATTGGTAAGGAGTATTTAGAGCTGCACAAGGATGTGGAAAGCATGGAAACAGGGGACTTATAGTTGGGTATAATGCCTTTCATACGGGCTTATGGCCCATCGAATTTAGGACTCATTTTTTACCCATCGGAGAGGGGCTGCTGATAACTAGAACAGGTGGTAAAGTTAGTTGTGGAGATTGGCACAGAAAAAGAAGTAAATGGGTTGTTAGAGTTGACAAGTGCACTGGTGAAGAACATGTCTACAGGATCACTTCTTCACAGAAAGAGATTGAATCCTAAGTTATGCTATAGATTTTCTTTTTAAGCTCTTTTCTAATCTTTCAAGTAAAGTTGTAAATAGAAAATGGCATGTAAAACCAGTCTGGCTTTATGTTTTAGAGAAGTTCAGTGTTTTATATATATGTAATTAATTTGAATTCTTGCACCCACAGATTTAGTCTGAATGTTGCTGCATTTTTCAATTTGGGCAAATTTCTGAACTTATAAACCAAAATAATAATAATAATAATTTGAATTCCAGAATAATTGGCTTACTAATATTATGAGTTTTATTTGGGATTAGATTTAGTTACTTCAGGTACATACACGTGAAAATTACATGTGAGAAAGAGTATTATAGTGTCTTTACACAGGCAATGGTTATATTTATAATGGATTTTTAAAACAACAATCAGTGGTTGATTTGGTTAATAAAAAGGTGGCTGATTTTCAGGACTTCTGGAATTCATTGCGTTCTGATCATTGCTTATTTCAGGACCAATTCCAATTTCAGAATTCAAGTCTACATCGTTAACTGGGCTAATCAATCATTTTTCAAAGGCCTAAGTAGTTGATAGCTAAGGCATGGATGCATCGGTGCACCTACATAATTTAGTTCCATTAGTGTTCACACCGCACGAGATCTTTTGTTTTATCGTTTGTTAGATAGTCAGAGAGTTCGTCAATGGCATTTTAGGCCGTGCTCAGTCAAATTTATCCATTTTTAAAGTTTCTTCAACTTAGCACATGGGAAGAGAGGATAAAACTCGGTCGTATCATATAATACGATGAATTCATTGCTAAATTTTAGTATCGTGTCAATTTAATAAGAAATATTTTATTTATTTTGTAAGATGTTATATTAGAGAGCCACTAATATGAGTTAGGAGTTAGCATCCATCCGAAGGTCTTGGGCCCCGGCGGGCTCAAACAACTCATAAATAAACATCTAAACCTTAACTAGCCGGTCTCTATTGGAGTTCTTGGCCCATCTATGGAAGATGACTCTAGCCTGGCTCTAAAGAATCAGACTCTTAACAAACCTGGTTCATTAGTTCAAGCGGAATCAATATTCATTGCCTTACTTTCCTGAAATCTGGAAGCACCGCATTCTTCTGACTCAATTTGCTTCGTAGACAAGGTTCGTTCCGTAGCCCGCTTCGGGCGAAGCCTTTCATGGGATGGAAGCTAATTACGTTTTATATTAAAAGATTGATAATAAAATCAAATAAATGTCTCTCTTTTTCACCGTTAAATCATTTATTTTAAATTTTAATAATTAAAAATAAAAATAATATATATTTTTTTTAACTAAAAAATATATTAATAATTTTGTTATCTGTAATGATATATTATTTTAATAATTAACATTATATATTTTGTTTAATGTTATTTTTAAAAAATCAAACGAATTATATCAGAATTACTTAAATTTTCAAATCCATTTAATCCATAATTCCATAACTATCATTAATTGATGAGATTGGCATATTTGATCAAATAAATGATTTCATCAAATTAGCATCTCTAACATTTGATTTGGTTTTTAGATCCCACCTTTAATTGTTCCGACTTGGATAGTTCTAATCTCAATTTTCTCTAATGTCATATATTCTTAGATTTTCTAGGTTAATTAGCTTCGGTGGTTAAGAGAACAGTTTGGCTTTGAATGGTTAAGATTAAAGAGAAATCTACCTGAGAATGATAATATGTAAAGGCATAGAATAAAAATAGAAAGAGGAAATCTCTACTGGTAGTGGTTTGTAAACAATCTCTTCTTTTTTCTTTTTTTGTCTTTCATATCCTTTAATTATTCATCATTTTGCAGATTGATTTCTTGGTCAATTGTTGTGTATTTGTTGTTCATCAGCAGTAACAACGGTAGGTATGAGGATGATGAAGAGGAGGAAAATTTCGGTCAGATATGTAGGAATCCAGGAGACAGGCATTAGTTGGATTTCTCTGTTTAAAGAATTATTATTAAATCAATTTAATATATTCAATTTAAAATTTTTTTAAATTAAATTATTATTATAGTTAAATTATCGATTTAGTTTAATTTAATTACTTTTAATCTATTGATTTCAAATCAAAAAATTTTTGTATAAATTTTTATTATTTTATTATAAATTTAAAGAAAAAATAATAAAATATCGATGATAAAAAAATATCGAAAATAGTTTAATATACAAAAGCAAAATTTGTTTATTTTAATAATTAATACTCTCAAAAAAAAAATTTCATAGACTATTTTTTATTTATTTTTAATAAATTTTTATGAATGATATTTTTTAAAATTTTAAATTAATATTAAGTTAAAAAAATATGTTATTATATATAAAATCAAATATATATATATATATATATATATATATATATATATATCATGCTTAATTGGATTTGAAAATACTCAAAATGTAAACTAAATTCGCTCTTAATTTACTTTATTTTTTAAATTAAACTAAATCATAATAATTTTAAAATTATTAATTTTTATTTAATTTAATTAATTTAATTTTCTGCCGACTCCTACGGTGGTTGAATGCCAACAAGAACTACAAGAATATTCTAATTTTTTTTATTTTTAGGTGTTTTCCTTTTATTTTAAGATTTTTTTTTTCACTTTGTTAAAAAATTAATTTTTTATTATTTAAAATTAGAAAAATGAATATTTTATTACTTAAAACTATAAGAAATTAAATTTATATTTTATTACTTAAAATTATAAAAAATAAGTTATTTATATTAATAGCCTATTATTTAAAATGCTTACAATAATTTTTTAAAATAGAAAAATTTTAAATTTAAATTTTAATCAGAGATAAATTTATTAAAAAAAATAAAAATATTTCGTTATAAATATATATACACAGGCAAAACATATTTATTAAACAGATCATAATTAACAATTTCAAACTCTTTAAACAAAAACATTATAGCGCTCACACCCATTCACTGTACAATTTAATTTTGAAAACCAAAAGTGAAATAATGGATGTTCATTGCAGTTTGCACAACATACCAACAAAATTCAACCTCTAAACACGTGCTCCTCACCTGACTTTTGATCTACACATTTAATCCAACGGCTACGACTCTTTTCCGAACTTGCAACCCCACCACTACTCCCTATATGAGCAATATCCAATCCTTTCCCAACTGGCAAAAAAACAGATCTAACAACACGTGTCCCTCTCTCGAGCACTCCATGCCATCTAAACCCAGAAACAGAAAGGGAGCTTTGATATGCGTTCTTGCGTACTAATACAGCGCCTTTATGACTTAACTTAGCAAACCTCAAAAATCTAACAAAATCTCTCCGTTTACAATCCACCACCAGAAAATCCACCGATGCCAGCCCCGCCATCACCTCCTCTGCTTCCCCTATTATCACCTCCGTCTTCGTCATGCCGGCATCTTGCATGGATTTCAAATACTCTGATCTTGACTTTTCATCCGGAACTATGCATATGTGTCTGCCACTCGTGTGAAGTGAAGCAGCAGCTAAGCCGATACTCGTGGCCACTGGACCACCGTGGGACCATGATTCCACTATCAACTTCGCGTTCCAGCCAGCGGCCATGGCGGACAGGAGCTCTGATACGCCGGATTCTTTGAAATTCTGACACTGAAAATAACAAAGTAAATAATAAAGTAATTTGTAGCTAGTGACTAGTTAAATAAAAAAATGAAATTAGTTAGTAATTATTAGCGGTCTTACGGATTTAACAGTGTAAATATAAGCTTGAAGAGCAGTATCTGGAGACCAAATAAGCTTCATTTTCAGGGTTTGGAGGTTGAAGAAAGCGAAGAGAAAGTGAATATTTGAGAATAGAGAGAGAGGCTTTGTTGATTTTCTGCAACTGTTGACATTTGCCCTGCTGCACATGCAGTATGATTTAATGGCCTCGTGTGGATCATTTATTTATATACATCAAAATATTACATGAAAAAAAATTATTTACTATCAAATTATAACTTTTTTAATATTCAAAATATAGTGTTGCAAGTTGCAAAAGGGTTGAAATATTTAAAAAAAAAATTAAAATCCAAACTGACCAAGTGAAATTAGTTAATTTTTAATGAGTAAAAAATTTAACTAGTTCTATATTCATTTTATTAATTAAATTTGGTTGAAAACGTGATTTAATATATAAGGTAAATCTATATAAAATTAGAGTTTAAATAACCTTAAATCTCTTCTTAATGCTAAAATGGATGGATTTATGTATGATGATATAGAAGTTCTTTTTTCTTTTCTTAATCATCAAAAGTAAATATTTAAAAGTTATATTGTCAAATTAGAGTTTTATTTGTAAAAATTTTCATATTAATTTAAAAAACCTCAATTCATATAGTATTTGAAAAATAAAATCTAATAAAAATATATTTTGACTATTAATACCAAACACTCCAATAATATATTTAAGTGATTTTTAAAAATTTAATGGGTTTTCAAACACCCATTTTCATATTTTTCAGAAAATATTGATTGATTTTTTTTTTTCAAACTAGAAATATCGATTGAATTATTTCTCATTAAACAAATCTTTGATTTGTGAATTTTCTAAAATATAGCCTATATTGGAGCCAAAAGTAAAATCTTGCAATTGTAGCATTTTCTTCGTATGAACTTGCGAAGAAAATTAAAGATGGGATATCAGAATGGTCCAAACTCCAAAGTGCATTTCTCACTTTCTCCATTTGGAATAACACAAATAAATGCCAAAAATTTGTATGATTGGAGGATTTGGGCAATGATGTGTAGCTACATTCCTACTCTTTAAAAAGCTTCACTTCTTTTTTGTCTTCTCTTAAAATATCCCTAATTCACATGTGTAATTGATAGAGGATTTTTTTTTTTTTTTTTTCTCTAACAGTAATTTTATTTAATATAGTATTTATGAATATATAGCATAAATATTATTATTTTTAGTCTTTATAATTTTATTTTATAGAAAAAAATAACTAATATAGATAATAAGGGACTAGGGAGTATGAACTATGAAGTCGTAATAATTTTATTTAGCTATTTTATCTTCTAAATAATCTATTAGATTCTATTTAAAAATTCAAATTTTATAATAATTTTTTCAATTCTTATACTTAGACAGTATAATTAATATAATTTAATTATTTAAAAAATAAAAAAATTCAGTTCATTAAATAAAATTCATTATTAAAAATACTCTTATTTAAATTAAACATAATTATTCCGTATAACAACGAAATGATAATATTTATCTTCAGAAATGAGAGCATACCAAATTAGGTATCTCACACTCCCAAAGTGATTGAAAAGAATGCATTATAATTATATTTTTTTTAGTTATTAATTATTTTAAATAATAAAATTTAAATAAATTATATTATTTTAAAACTTATTTTAAATACATGAATTCTAATAAAATTTAATTAAATTAAATTTTATATGTGATTTATTATTTCAAACGATGTCTTATATGGTCAAGGAATAATTACAAATTAGAATGAATTTTCATTCAATTGTGTTGCAATTATTTTCATATTGTGAAGTTTAAGTTGTGATTATAAAATTTATTTAAAATTAAATTTATTTTAAAAAATAATAATTACGAATTAATATCATGAAATTAATGAAAATGAAATTAATAAATCGCTAGATTTTTTTTTAAAATAAAAATATATATATATTGTGATTTTACTCATTTTTATTTTAATGTTTGTGATTTTTTTTTTTCACAAAATAGAGTCTATAATTTTTAGTTAAAGTCGTTAGCGCTCATATTACTAATGGAAAAAATGCCAAACATCATGTTATCAAAAAGGATTTCACAAATTTCAAAATAAAAATTGATCAAATTATATGATACTTTCTTGTAATTTTTTTTCCTCTATCTGACATAAATGGGCTCAGGAAGATAGGCTGTAGCTTTAAATTTATTAAACACAAGAGGGTTACATTTGCAATTTTGGCAATGAAATGTTATTGTCAAGTGTAATCCTATCTTTTTATATATCCCTACTTTGTCAAGTCTCCTTAATTTTTCATGGCTTGGCCTGAAGTTTCGTGCGAATAACAATCTGTAAATTTTGAGCCAAAAACACATTTCTTTTTAAAAAATATATATACAATATACGCATATTAATTATATATTACAAGTTGCAATGACACAACTTGCCTCATCGGAGTGACAACCCTAGCTAGTTGGTAAGATCAAATTAAGAATAAACTAGACATACACATTATTATAAGTAGGTCTACGTTTCAAATATCCTTAGTTTATAGTGGTGCTTAATTATCTAATTAATTATCTCTTCTGTACTGTTAAGCATGATCCTCTTTTTATACACTAAAAAACAACTGCTAGCAATTGATTAAGCATCTGATTAATCATATTCCACGGTTTATCCATACAATGGAGAATAGTTTAAAAATAGTTATTTTCTGTGTGATTAAAAAAAATTCTATATATCGTAATTAATCACCATTTCTGCAGATATTTTAATTTGATTGCCATACATTGAAGTGGTAAAGCTGTACCATGCAGCACTCTTTTATTATTATTATTATTATTATTATTATTATTATTTGTGATAGATGGAATTTACATCGTTTTTGAGATGAAGAGCCATGGTATAAGGTGAAAGGTATATAACTTTTAGATGAATAAAAGAAAGATCATGAGCTCTTCGGGCTGACCCTACAAGGAGTTTTCGATATTTAAGTTAATGTGATTGAAGATAAAGAAATATAAAAAAAAGAATTTATAAATTATTTTTAGTAAGAGGAGTTTTTAGTAGGGTTGAAGATAAAGGAATATAAAAAAAAGAACTTATAAATTAATTTTTAGTAAGAGTCAATTTTTCCATTAACAATGATTTAACTATATCTATAGATAAGAAAATTAAATAAGTGGTAGCATTCTAATATAAAAAGAATAGGAGAAGTATGGATTAATGAGACAAACAATATTTATTATATTAGTCTTTTGATATTAGATATATATTTTTTCTATATTTTTTTTTATCTGTCGTTTTAGAAATTTATTCATTTATATTTTTAATTATTATTTTAAATTTCCAAATCAATATTTATCTATTTTTTCTATTTTATCCTTATAACATTTAATTAGAATATAATAATTTAATTTAATATAAGGTTAAGGATATAAAATTAAATAAGTCATTTTGAATCTAATTAATAAGTTTACAAAATCTTAAACGATAGATAAAAAAAAAGGAAAAAAGTATTTGAGTATTATGAATCAACTTTTAGAGTTTCATATCCACTACCTTATTATGACTTGAATTATTTTTTTTTTTTAAAGGTATTATTATAATTTTTCATGTGAAAAGAATTTGTTTGTATTCAAGCTAAAAAATCTTTGGGAGTAATGAATTTAATTAGTTATTAAATAAATAGTAATAATTAAAAAGAATAAAGGTATGCAAAAATAGCTGCTAGCACTAGCAGGTTAAACAGTTAGTCCTATATATTATATATACAATATAAAAAGATGTTGATAGATTAATTATAACTTTTATGACTTTTTCCAAGTCAATGGATTACTAGTTGCAGTATAAAACATTTATTTTTAACCAAATCAAATTTTTAAAGGAAACTTTTTGTCCTAGATTGATGTATGTAACTTACCACTTGCTCAACAAATTTAGGATCCATTTTTCTGTTTCCCTATCCTAATTTAAAATTTCTAATTATTAACAACCCCCCTCTCCTTAACTTTTGTTACTGTTTGCAATAAAATTTTATAAGACAAGTTTTACACACACACACACATATTAAAAGAAAAAAATATGATCAGATAGATTGACTTTACTGCTGCTAATAATAAGAATTATATACACCACTTTCAAAGGAATATCATGGTTGATAGATGGCTGCTATTCAATTTAAAAAAAAAAAAAAAGTTCTTTAATATACTAATAAGCTGCCCAAATCTAGTTATATTTTGACTTTATTCATATAAACAAAAAAAAAAAAAATATATGTTTGTTTATGTTTTTCTTTCGAGTAATCTTTAATTTATATTTGATTAAGCAACTTTTTTTAGGTTAAATTTTTAAGATTATATATATATATATATATATATATATATATATATATATATATATATATATGTAAGATCATAGTAATTGATTGCTCAGCTTATCTACCTAATATGGGCGGTTACTAATTAATAATTTAATTAGAAACTTAGGAAAAGTTGCCTTCATCCACCTCATATTTGAAAAAGTTAAACAGCCTGTCCCTTTAAACTATAAACATATATAAAACCAAAATCAAGATATTAGATATATATATCAACTCATTAAGTATCAAACTTCAAACCATCTTTCTTTCTTTTAATTATTTTACATTTATTTTTAAATTTTGTTTCCAAAACATATATAATTTATTGTTTAAGATAGGATGATTCACCTATAAAAACAAATTCAGTTGAGTACATCGGTTTAATTTGTTTTTTTTTTTTTTTTTACTTAGAATAACAGTATTTAGTTATTTATTTTCTGAACATTAAAAAAAAAAAATCGATTTTAAATTTATTATCCAAAAAATATATACTTATTATTTAATTATATCTTAACGGCAAAGTACAGTATTTATTAGTTACCCAAGAACAACACTACTTTTTCATACTCCAGTAACTAGGGGTGAGAAAAAACCGTTCAATAAGTAGGTAAATTATTTTATCAATTCAATTCGATTTGATTAAATTTTTTAAATTTCGATCAATTTAATTTGATTCAATTCTTTCAAAAAAAAAAAAGTAAAATTATTAAATCGATCAAAATATATATTTATTTATTTAAAAGTATATATTTAATAATTTTATATTTATTTTATTTAAAAATCAAAATAATCAAATACCGAACCAAAATATGTTGGTCCGAATCAATTTGATTAGACCTGAAAAATTTAGATTCGATCAGTTCGATACCATTCAATTTTTAAAATTTTGATTCGGTTTGTTTAATTTTTAGAAAGTTCGATTCAATTTCATCCCTACCATAACCATTATTTTAATATTAATTTACCTACTTATTGAACCTTATTTTTTTTGTATTTTAGGAGTCCGATGAACTTATATTTGGTTTTGTACTTGATGCATCAATATTTATATGCAAAGCGATCATTTTTTTTTTAAGAACAATAGAGTATTTTACTTTTCTTATGATAGCATCTTAAAAAATATGAAAGAGAAGTATTTTTGAAGCTAATAGGAGAGTAAATATATCAATTTATATATTAAGAAAGTCAAAAAGGGATATGGTCAGCTGGGCTAACATGATTGATGGGTATGCAAAACTAGGCTGTTTCAATATTGCTAAAAGTTATTTTGATGGCATGCCTGAAAGAGATGTTGTGTGTAATGTCATGATGATTGGGTATGTACAAAATGGTTATGGCATTGCATGTAGGAGCGGTTTTATATCGGAGAGGTTCAAATGAGTAACGAAACGCTTGAAAGTAACGATAAAAATTATGAAATTATATGTCTCATATATTTTGTAATTTTTTTTTTTTGTTTTTATTAAAAAAAAAATTATACACTCAACAAGGAGGCAATATTGATAGACTAACTAACACTATATGACTATTAAATTGGTAAAAGAACAATATATATATTTTATACAAATTAAGTACTTTTAAAACTTTTATATGTATACATAAATATATATTTTATTTTTATCAAATAATTTAAATACTATTATGTAATTATTATGATAATAGCTTAATAATAGAAATCTTTAAAATTTTAAATGTGGAAAGAATTAGTTAATTATCAAGTATTTTATCCATATTAATAAAGTACTACCAATATATATATATATGTGAATTTAATTTTTTTCTTATAAAAATAAAAGAAAATATTACATAATGTATGAGATGTAGTGTATCAAAACTCTTTGAAATTTTTTAAATAATTTTTCTAATTAATTTAGCAAATAAAAAATTAACATGTGGAAGCCTATATATATATTTTTTATTAAAAAACTGGGGGATATAAAATTTACTATACAACTTTTTAATTTTTAATTACAAAATTATAAGTTTTTCATCACATTTTAATTATTAAATTATATTACATATTAATCTTTAAAATTAAAAATCAATTATATTTTAACTTCAAAATTAATAGGTATTTATATATATATACACTGGTACATTGTGTTAAAAAGGGGCCATGGCCCTCGGTCAGCAAATAGCTTCGCCATTGATTGCATGGAAGCTTTTGATATCTTCTATGATATGCAAACTGAGTGTAATTTGTCTCCTGATAATGCCTCATTGATTGCTCTTTCTTCAATTGCCCAATTAGGATATATTGAAAAAGGCGTGGCAATAAATTGTTATGTAAAGGAAAACGGATTTTCCCTGGAGCAGAAACTTGGTGTTGCCCTGATTGACATGTATACTAAGTGTGGGTGTGGCAGCATAGAGAATACCATGTTGGTCTTTGAGGGTATAAAAGAAAAAAACTGTAGATAATTGGAATGCTATGATTAGTGGGTTGGCCATTCATGGCTTGGGTGAATTAGCTTTTGATTTGCTCTTGGAGATGGGGAGGATGTGGATCAAACCAGATGATATAACTTTTATTGGATTGTTAAATGCTTGTGGCCAAGCGGGCTTGATGAAGGAAAGCATGGTTTGCTTTGAGCTTATCAGACGAGTTTACAAAGTGGGGCCAAAACTGCAACATTATGGATGCATGGTTGACATCCACAGCAGAGCAGTTCACGTAGAAGAAGCCAGAAAATTTGCAGAGGAAATGCCAATTAAACCGAATGGTGTGATTTGGAGGACTTTGGCTAGTGCTTGTAAGGCGCATGAAAGCTTTAGCATTGGAAAACATTTAGCTGAACATATAATAAAGGTAGATGCTTCTAATTCGAGATCTTATGTGATTCTATCTAATATGTATGCTGGTCTTCATATGTAGAACGACGTTAGTAGGGTTAGGACAATGATTAAAGAAAGAAACTTGAAGAAAATTCCCGGTTGCCGTTGGATTGAACTAGAGGGTAAATGTTCACGAATTCTCTGTGCAAGACAAGTCGCATCCTCAAGCAACAGAGATCTACTCCTTGCTGAATAGTGTGTCCATACCCAATTCAGAGGTCACCTATTATAATTAGAAATTATGATTGCCTTAAAAGCTTCGTGGCTAGCTGTGGATGAGTGAATCTGTTACGCAATCTGTGTAGAAAGACTGCTCATCTTAAGTGCACTGCAATGTGGTTTTAAAACTGGATCAAGTTGAGATATCACCATTTCCTAGTAAAATGTTAAAATATAAGTGTTTATAGTTTATTTTTTGTATATTTACATTATTGACAATGAAGTTATCTTTTGATCCCTTCTCTGCTCCAGTTTTATTTGAAATCATGTTTCCTAATGGTTTGACTAGGCAACTCACTTACAGGGTACTTACTATAAGCTTATGATAAGCCAAAAATATTCTCTAAGTCATCTTCTATGATATTTTAGCATAATTTTATGGAAGCCGCAAGTTACAGTAGAAAATTCATTAATGGAGCAAACGGGACACTGGACATTTCTTTCTTGAAATTTACTTCCTGGCTTCTTGCTATGGTACGACTGAGAATAGCCATGATATTTTATCGTTTAAACACTTCAATCTAGGGAAGAAAAAACAAAAACGAAGAGGACAAAAAATATTCACAGGCTAGAGCAAAAGTAATAAAAAAGCCAAACGTTCTGTCTCGAGAGAGAGCCTTTTTGTTGTTTAGATAGATATAGGTGTAGCATTTGCTGCTATATTAGACCCATCTATGCTAAATTCTACGGGACAGATACATGAATTCAAATGGGCCATTTTGGTTAAAGTTAAGGTTCCCTATGTTTAGCTCCTACAGACACTATTTTGTCCATTTGTTAGCCATTTCTGGTTCCTTAACAGTTTCCAGAGAATCACATGTTGGGTTCTGCTACATGTTGAAAACATTATGGACTTATGGGCATCGGCGTATAATATTAGCAAATTGTGGATAGCAATGGTTCCTTGCAAAGCAGAATTAAAGGTGTAGAAGAGCCCTAAAAATGTGACAGCAGAAAAGTTAGGTACCTATCTATCAGACTATTAGCCCAACAATCACATGAGAACTTTACTAGCAAATGCATTTTTTTTTCTTATCTTTATCTGCTTTCACTTGGCGAACTGAATAGGGTAAGCATAGTCTTTGTCAAAACTACATTAAGATCATTGCCTAAATTCAGTTCGTTACAACTCCCTACAAATTACAATAAAGCAGTACAAACAGGATGTTTACAGCTTCTTACAGCCCTCGAGAAAGGGCAATGCAGTTAGATAAATATTAGCGACTGAGCTTCAATTTCAGCCAGTAGTCAGTTAAGGATCAAAGTCTTACCACTTGATTGAAAATTGAGGCGAAATGTCCATAATTCTGAATATATGTCAAGGAGTGACTGTAAATCCACTTAGTTCTTGCAACACAGTTTCCATGGCTGGCCTGTGATTAGGAGATTCATGAGTGCAAAGTAGAGCTAATCTCCCAAGTTTGGCTGCCTCTGATTCGGGGAACTTTCTCTCAAGATTTGCATCAATAAAGTCTTCAACCTTGCATGATTCCACTGCATGGCGAGTCAATGGGGTGACATTACGTTTTCCACTGAGGATTTGTAGTATAATCATACCAAATGCATAAACGTCACTCTTTTCAGTGAAACGGCCTGTAGTTGTGTACTCAGGAGCCAGGTATCCCATGGCCGCACTAGCTTTTAGCATAGAGAAGATAATGTCATCTGCAAGAATTTTGTGCAGGCCAGAATCTGAGAGCAATGGATCATACCGTCTGTCAATGAGAACTTTCTCAGCTGATATATTCTGGTGAAATAGAACAGGTTTATTTCCTTTATTCCCGTGCAAATACGCAATACCTGATTAGGAAGGAAAATAACTTCAGTCACCACAACAAGAAGATGAAATGTAGTTCATGATACTTCTCAAACTATTTCATTTGATTTTATTATGATCACGCAATTATTCAGAAATTACTGATAATGACCACTAAAATGGAATAACAGGATAAAAATGATGCTAACAGTAATAGAACAGCCACTTGTGCAAAAACATAATATTCTTCAACTAGGTGTGAAACTATCCAAATGATGACTATCAGAGGATATTGTATGATTGATTTCACTAACTATCCTATTTCTTAGTTGTTTGTAAATGCACCTACACTCTCCAACAAAATAAATCCCATGAAAAGACAAATGGTTTAGCAATTCTGAAAATTAGCACAAATACACCAAAGCTAAAGAAAAATCCTCAAAAAAAAGAAGGGAAAAGCCTGGCATAAATTACAGTAACTTCAATGGGGAGCAGATATACTAACCTTTGGCGATACCATTTACGATAGATATTCTGGTGGACCACTCAAGAACTCTCCCACTGCCCTCTTTTACATCAAGATACTGCAACAGATTTCCATTTGGGACAAAATCATAAATGAGAAAACATTCCCCCCTTCCTTTTGAACAGCAAAAGCCTCTTAACCTCACCAAATTTTCATGTCTCAATGAGGTCAGAATCCTTAACCCCTTCAGAAAGTCAGCTTCATCAGATTTGCAACTTGTTTTGGTGATACACTTTACAACAACAACTGACCCATCTCTCAGGATTCCCTTGTAGGTGGCTGAGAAATTACTCTTCCCCAATAAATTCACATCAGAGAAACATTGAGTCGCTCGTTCCACCACTTCTAAATTGAACATGAAGCTCTCAAGAAATTCTTGAGAAAGTCCATTTTTGTTCTGGCCTATAGCCAAGGGATCCCACCCATTGGAATACTCTAGGCTCATAAGTGGAGAAACACTCTTCCTGTAAACCTCCTTGACCTGGTCAGTACTAAGCCTGCCATCTGTAGTGTCTAAAGCACTTCCAATTTTCTGTTTTCGTCGACGGTACCATGAAAATGTGAAAAGTCCAGTAAATGTTAATACAATGAATACTCCAATTATACCAAATACAACACCATATAGTGGGTTTTTGGATGAATTTGAACAGTGAGTTTGGCTGCAATTAGAAGGCAAGTTTGCAGATTCAGGGATATCCCTTTGCAAAGGACCATTAGGTTTGAAAGGTTCAGGTTTATTTGGGTTGAGATGATCAGAAGAAGTACATGTTTCCAAGTTAGGAAATCCAATTCCACACAAGTCAGGGTTGTTGTCATATTGGAATCCACTATTCAGCCTCTTCAGAGCTTCAATTTTCATCAAAGAAAAATAATAGTAAAGTCAAAACTCAATTCCATCTCAGTTTTCCTGACATCAAAACATATATAAAGGAAAGCATATGCATGGATAATTTCATAGTTTGAGAAACCATATTACCTGAAGGTACATTCCCAGAGAGACTGTTGTTACGGATGTCAAAAACTTCTAGCATAGGAGCATCAACTAATTTTACTGGTATAGGACCAAAAAGGCCATTAAAGCTCAAATCCAGCCTTGTTAACAGCACCAGATCCCCCAAACTTGCAGGAATTGCACTAGTTAGCTCATTATATTGTAAAGCAAGGACATTAAGCTTCTTCAGATATCCCAGTTGTGTTGGTATGCTACCAGTCAACTTATTGTAACAAAGCTGCAAAACTGCAAACAAAGAGATCCAAACCGAGGCTCAGTGTTAAAAAAAATTCCCATTTGGCTGCAGTTCTAACCTTAAACATGACTTGGTTGCTCCCGTCGTTAGAACAAAGACCCTAGCGTGATTAGCTTAAAAATTATATGGAAATAGAAATAAAGTATCCAAGTAATCATTCAAGTATTGATGAAGGGAGAAATTGAAATGTTGTTGAGCCTTGAGCGTAAGTAATGAATTACCCAGTGTCTGTACCATGTAATTAATGTGAAAGTTTCATTCTTTTTTGTTTAGCCACAAGCTAATTATTTTATACAAGTATACAAAAATAATAAAGTCGAGATTTTGGCCTTTTTAGGATCAGCAGTTCAATTTTTGAAATACCCAGTCCAAAATAGCCTAGAAAACTAAGAAATTAAATCTTGAAGAAAAAATATTAATTACAGCATTTCAACCAAACCATCCAATGTACCATAGCACACACACACTCTCTCTCTCTCTCTCTAACGCAAAACAGAGATGCGAATACTAAGACTCAGGGCAAAAGCGAAATTGCTGTATTATTCTACGAAAACTTAACAACTGACCTTGAAGATTAGACATGTTGCCAATCTGAGGCGGAATCTGTCCAGATAGATTATTGACATTTAGATACAAATCACTCAGTTGAGTCAGCTCAGCAATCTCTTTGGGTATCTCTCCACTCAGTGCATTGAAATGCAGATACAAACCATTCAAGCTCTTGAGGCCACCTACAGCCGCAGGTATCTGGCCGGAAAGACCCTTCCCCTGAAGAGAAATATTAACTACAAGGCCTTGCTCATTGCAAGCCACGCCCTCAAAAGACCCAGCACAAGGGTCAGAGTTGGGTTCCCAGGAAGTCAAGAACCGGTTATGTGGGTCAAGGGAGGCCTTCATTTGAAGGAGGAGTTGAAGTTCTTCAGATAAATATGAACTTGGTGAGAGTAAGAGGAAGAGAATGAGCAAGTAAAAGGTGAGATTATGCATGTTTGGCTAGGAGGAAAGTGGAGGAAAATGAGAAGAAAAGTGAAGGAAAATGTGTGGAAACTGGAAATTTTTAGAAGTTAAAAAAGGCAAAAAGGGATGGATTCGAATCCTAGTTTAGTGGTGACTTGTAAGTGTTGAAAGTTTAACTAATTGGTATCACAAACTCTTTCTGCACTTCTTTATAAGACACAATTTGAAACGACGATGGGCCCCCAATTTTAGAGATGATTGATTCTACTTTCTGATGCTTTCTAAAATATATTTCTCCAGCACCACTAGAATCGGCTCTAAAGTAGTCCTTTTTCTTTTTCTAATTTTGAGTTGAAACTTATAATTTAATTATTTTAATTTTTAGTTGTAAATAATTTCACTCTTTTGAAAACTACTTAAAAAATTGTTGAGTTTCTAATTTTTTAAGTGTTATTATAATTAAAAAGTTTTGAGTTTGAATTTTAATTTGAAATTTATTTTTAGTGGAACGAAATATTAAATAATTTATTCTTTTGTTTACTTAAAGATTGAATTGTATTAGCCCATCTTAAAAAAATAAATTGTATCAGTAAAATTTTATTTGTCAAATGATGTAAATTTAAAAGTTTAATCTCAGTAAATCATACTGAAAATTTTATTTAAAATTTGAAAAACTTTTAATTTAAAAAAAAAAATTAAAGCTCTTTCTAAAATATATGTATATATTTAAATAAAAAAATAATAATTTATTTCATACACTCAGTCTATGAATGATGATATATTTTAATTAGTATGATTTTTTTTATTTTTTTATTTTATATATTTTTATCTTATTAATGAGTATATATATTTAATATAAATAAATATTTTTTAATATTTATTAATTTAAATATTAAAAAATTTGATTTTTTTTTTTTATGTAAGATTTTAAATTCAAATATTATAAATTAATAAAACACTCTGTTGAACCGACTTGAATCCGGTTAATGTAAGCCCGGCGATTTTCAAAAGTTGATGTGTATTTAAATAATTTTCCTATCAGTACAGTAGATCTAAGTCTAACTCAGAATTATTCTGCGTAACCAGAATGTGGGGTCCACTTTTGTATTCATAATTTGCCAAACTCAGACTCCATCTGCTTGCAATTCAAAATAAATAAATAGATAATTCCATCAGGTTGCGTGGGTGGACCAATAATAATATTAGGTACGCCTTAGAAATTTCAAAATTCCTATAGCTTAGGAGAAGACTCTTGCTACAAAGTTTCTTATAATTTAATAAAATCAATTTTTTATTATACTAAATTGTATCAAAATTAAGTTAATAAAAGATTGAATTATTCATATGCTTAATGACAGTATAATTAATAATTAATTGGTAATTTGGTGGTTAAATGCACACATTTTTACTTCAAATATTCATATTCTTTTTAATAATTTTTCAGGCTAATATAAATAATAGCATGTTATAAATTGTCGGCAACATATGAACCTTTAGTAATTTTGGACACATTGCCTTTATTTCCTTTAATCATTGATAGATTTTTCTGACATTAATTAGAAGCATATACTAATAAAATAATATTTATTTAATGCACTGAACCACATGATGATAGGTTCAATTATTTTTGCATTGAAATTTAAGTTTGTCTAGGTTAGAATTCAAGCATTTATTACTTTATGTTGCAGTAAGTGTGATTAATTTCTTTTTAATGGATGACTAGGAAACACTTATTTACTACAATAATTTCCAATTCTGAAAAAAATGCTCATAAGTCATAAAGATCTAGGCACCTTGTCGTAGTAGCTTAAATTACAAATAAACATGATAATTTTAATACAGTGTGTGAGACAAGATTAAAAAAAAAGAAGAGAAAATTTGGTTAGGAGAGTGTCATTTTCGAAAGGAATATGATGCCAACCTTTGAAAAAAAAAAAGATGGATTGTGTTGGTGCTTTCTATGCGTCCACGTTTGGCATGTACTGGAAAAGGTTGGTATGCCCATAATTAAGAGAGATTCTGCAGACACTATACAATTACATTGAATAGAAAGAAAAGGGCAAGGGTAGGTAGAACAGTAGTAGAAGAAAATTTAATGCTCAACTGCTCGTTCATTATTTATAAATTTCTAATCATTGTTTTTTTTTAATAAATTTGAAAAGTTTTCTTTAATAAAATAATTTTAAAAAATTACTCTTTTTCTTATTAATTATAATTTAATTCTTAGTGTATTATTGGATATGTTTTTAACAATGATTATTTATTTCAAATTTCTAACCTTTAGATAAAAATTATCATTTTGAAGAACTTGACCATTATATTTTCTTTAAAAAAAAAAAAAAATTGTTTATAAAATTGTTGGGAGGGGATAGATTTGAATTCTGCCAGAGAAAATGTGTCAGTCGATAACTCCTCCTTTTTATGTCTTACTATTCTCTCTTCATAATATTTGGGACATGCAGAAATTCAAACATGGACGAGAGATAGATATCATAGATATTACTTGTATATTAATTGCATTTTGCATGAAGAATAATTTATACTTTATTTGCACCTATTAATTAGAGAAGGGGCCACGCAATTTAGGACAGTGGCCCTTGAGTGGGATGAATACTGTTGATTATGAAGTATGGACACATTGTCTTGCTCCATGTGAACCTAAAATTCGTGTTTTATTTGTCTACAATTCTCAAGGAAATAGGACCCAATGCCCTCTAATCACAGCTCGTGAAACAATTATTTCAAAACATATTAACAGGACAGATATTGTAGTTAATTTCACCAGCTGTCCATGACCATCTCATGGGTAATTAATTAAAGATTAATACTGGACTCATTTGAGAAATAATTTTGGAATATATAATTATTTTTTGAAGTTTCTTTGATGGGTATATTTAATCAGCTATTTCTCTGATATTTATGGTATTTTGTATATTAGAAATTGAGTAATGTAATTTATTTTATTTTATTTTTATTAAAAAAAAATTAAAAATATTTTTTTTTTACAAATTTTAAAAAATATTAATGTGCCTTTCACATTGTGATTAAACTGCACTTACTAAATTACTTTCATTTTATTTAAAATTTAGAAAATTATAGTCTGACAGAAACTATATAGTTTACAAAATGCAGTTAGAAAACTTTAAAGAATTAAAAGAAATTATCAAAAAGCAATTTTCAAAAGTAATTACAAATTAAATTCCACACTTTAATACTGATTGATGAATTAGATCCAAAATTTCCAAAAATCTGATTGGTTAGATCTGTAATTTTATTTATTTTTTATAAAATGAGATTTACTGTTCAACTTAATTGACAATGAGTCTAAATATATTATTATTAGTCCTAAAACCAGCCATTTTTGTTGTTTTCTAATTATTTCTTACATTATCATCATCACCAGCTAATTTATAACTGACAATTAATAAAAAATTTAACGAATTTCATATACAGAAATTTCCTTACCTACCATGGAAAACAACATAATTAAAGATTGACTAGTCATGATTGAAGTATTTACTTGTAACTCTAATGGGAAAATCATACCCTTTTATGATTCAAAATCTAATTAATATATATAAGCACAAAAAAAATAAAAAAAATAAAAGATTGAAAGGCCTCTTTTTAGCCCTTTGGTACGAAGAAAACTGAACCACAGTCATAAATCCTTGCTGGATTGCTCATTTGATTTTGCTCTTATTGGAAAAGATATCTCTTACTCATTTCAATCTTTTCAGCTTTTACAGCTATTCTGTGTCCACTAAAGACTAAGATCCTCACTGGCTAAAAGCAGTAGGTTTGATACTCGGATTCTTTATCACAAACAAAACGCATGAGAGAGACAAAGTGCACTTAAAAATACATTTCTTTATTCTTCATCTTCACTTTTCACATTCCCACTCTCTTTTTCCCTTTTTTTTTTTTTAATGCCTGAACATTTCAAAAATATCAAAACCTTACTGTCTGAGGCATGAACACACAGGAAATAACTTAATTATTCCTATAACTTCTTTTTTTTTTTTAATTAGATTCCAATTAAGTGGGATTTAAACTCACAATCTTGCAGGCATAAAAGTAATTACAGTATCGTTAAACTAAAATTCAATGATAAGTAAGAGTAATTGATTTAGTTTTAAGATGCTTTTATGTGTATATAAATATATATATAATCTTGGTGATGCACAAATGAAATATATGCCCATCTAACAACTAAATAATTCCCCTCCTATTTCATTGTGATTTCATTAATTATTTTATTAGTAAGTCAGCTGAAAATGCTTTGCTGTAAAGGCATTGATAAGAAAAAGCTTACAATTTGTGCTTTGTTCATTCATTCATTATTACACTTTTCCAAGCTCTTTCAAGTTTGAAAAGATAAATAATTTAAAATATCATTGTTCCATGCTAAGTACGGTTATAAAACTGATAAAAATAGTGAATTAAATATTTAAAATTTGATTAGAATTAAACTAATTAAATTAAAATAAAATAAAAATAATTAAATTAATATTATATAATATAAAAAATATAAATTTTATTATATAATTTAACATTTTATTATTTATATATTCAAAATAAATATGATACATATATAATTAAAATTAAATAATAAAGTAATTATATAATTAAATATTTATTATCTATAAGAAATTTTTTATTAATAAGTCTAATTAAGTAATTAAATAGCTAAATTAATTTTAATAAACAATTTAAATTTAATAAATTTAATTTAACTAAATAAAAATATTTCGATTTAGTTAATTTTGGATTTTGAATTAAATTTAATTAGAAATATATTTTTATTAATATTTAATTAATATTACATATTATAATGACTTAAATTTTTATTAATTTTAATATTTTTATTGTATATATATATTAAATTTATTTTCCTTCTTGAATGGAAAATTGAAATTCAAAATTTTGAAAATGGAATTTTCATTTCTCTAATTTCTTTCTTAGAGAATTAATTAATTAATATTGTTAGACTTAAGATAATTTTTTTATATTGTTAAATTTGATTAGCTATTTCTATTATTAAAGATTTATAAAACTATTAAATATATTTGATTAGCTAGTTAAGATAATTTATAATTTTATTAGCTTAGCTATAACTTTTGGAGTTGAGGGGGCTCCTGTGTATTTTTACACAGTAGCTCTTCATGTGATCTATTTTAGTTATTTAAAAAATTTTATAAAATTTTTTAAAAATTATATTTTGATAGTATTTAATGTAATGAATCTATTAATGTATTTTTTATGCTAAACAAAAATTATTTGAATAGTTAAAAATATATTATAAATGTGTTAAATTTAGACCGTTAAATATAATACATAAAATTTATAATGTATTTTTAGCTATCCAGATAATTTTTGTTTAGCATAAAAAATATATCAATAAATTCATTACATTAAATACTATCAAAACATAATTTTTATAAAATTTTTTAAATAACTAAAATGAATCATATGAGAGACTGTTGTATAAAAATACACAGCAGCCCCTCAACCCAAACTTTTGTGGCCAATTTTTCACCGGCAAGTAATTGAAGAGTTGGCACGTGTGCATAAAGTATAGAGAAAAATATGTGCATAAGAAAATTAGTAGCTTTTCACCAGTTTTGGCTTTTGTACTTAGATCTAGAACTGATTCAATCCATCAAATAAATTAAATCGATTAAATTAAATTAAATTAAAATTAATAATTTTATTATTTATTTAATTTAATTTAATTTTAAAAATATAATAAATAAAAAATTTAATTTAATTTGTGATTTGAATATTTTTTTTTTAATTTTAAATCCAACTAATTAAAGTTATATATATATATATATATAATCACATATTTTTTTAATTTAATATTAATTTAATATATATATTATTTATTATTATTATTATAATTAAATATATTTAATTTTATTTTATATACAAGTGCATATTTTTTTAACTTAATATTAATTTAAAATTAAAAAAAGACCATCAATAAAAATTAACTAAAAAAAAAAAGTTTAATTTTTGAAAAAAAATATAAATTTTGGATGTGTTAATTAATGGAATATATAAGTTTTTGTTTATATAATATTAAATTATTTTTGATTTTTTTTCTAAATTTATAATAAAATAATAATAATTTATAAAAAAAAAAAATTAAATTGAAACCGATAAATTGAATGTATTCAAATCGAATCAAATCAAACTCGAATTAATGATTTAACTATAATAATAATTTAATTTATTTTAAAAAAATTTTAAATAAAAAATATTAATTTAATTTAATAATAACTTTTTAGATCAATTAAATCGAATCCATATCATATCCCACGTCGTACCAAAAACAAATCGAATACATTTGTAAGTGGCTCAGGACGAAGAAGCAAGCTGGGCTGCACGTTAAGGGGCTAAACTTGTCCAATGGCAAACTGGGGATCTTTCTAAGGAAGCCCAACATTCTGAGTCAAAAGCTTGACCCGTTAAATTTAGAACCATCGGTCCGAGTTATCTGGTTCGGCAGTTATTCAGGATTATTGGTTTTTTAGGCTGATTTAAAATTTACTATATTTTTAATCATTTTTAAATAAATTAATTAAAAATAAAACTTTTATAAAAAATTAAGAGCGCTTGACATTTATTATTTAATACTGATTATTATAAATAATTAATAAAATTATTATTAGTGATTAATTATTATTATATTCAATAATCATTAAGAATAAAAATTTTAAAAAAGTTTCAAATTAAAATTTTTATAAATAATATTTTTAATTATTTAATTTCTAATAATTAATAATAATTAAATATTATAATACAGTTATTAAAAATTAAAAAAAAATTAAAAAAATATATTAAAAAATCTTATCAAATACTAACTAATTTTTAATTTGTCAAAAATAAATTTATTTTTCTTGAAGTGATGATATTTGTATTTTATCGGAGTAGGCTAGATCTTATGGGTTCCGTCGACGAGGGAAATTAACTTTATCCATAAAATATCCCCAGAAAAAGGAGAAATTTTTTGTTCCAGCGAGAAAAAGAACCATAGCGTCCAGCAGCTTCATCCCCTTGCGTACAGGGCAAGGGGATGAACTCTGGCCCAATTTCCACTTTCTGTTTCTTTATAAGGCGTTCATATCCTCGTCTTTCTCTTCAAAATCGTTAATTAGAGAGTTATAAAGCATTATAGTAAAGCATTTTGATGCAGTTGGGATTAAATCAACTTTTCAACTTTTTAGGCATAGGTATAAATAAGCCCATATTATGTTATTTTGTCTGCTTAAATACATTTTTTTTTGTGTAATTAATTTTTTCATTTTAATTTGACTCAAATTGATTCATTTCCAACGAGCCCTTCCTTTACTCTAAGCAACATAATTATCCATTTTCATTTTTTTTTAATTATTCTCTCTCTAGAAAGACAAAGAAATCTAGAACACTAGCTTGAAACAGTTGCAAAATTTTTTGGGGTTAGTGAGAAAACCTTGTTCCTAGTAGTAAATCTGGTATTTTATTAGCACTAGTGATTAGTTTTGTTTTTTAGTACTCTCTCTCTCTCTCTCTTTCTTGTGTGTTTCTGGTTTTACTTGCTCTTTTTCTTGAAGATAAGCTCAAAATTGGAGGGTAATTAAGTGATTACATTCTTGGGGATCAGAGTGTGATTGGAGTGAATTTCGGTTCTTGGATCCATTTCTTCTGGTAAGAAAAAAGTTGGTTCTTGCTCTTTGTTGTAATATACATTATTAAAGTTTGTTCCTTTCTCTGTATGGGCTTATATATTTATTTATTCATATATTGGAATTGATTTGTGTTGTATTTGTATGTGTTGATTGTGGGTCTGTCCTTGAAATGTGGTACAGGAGAAGAAAGTTTTGATCTGTTCTTCTATTCTAGTGCTTGCCTTTCAACAATGCTAAGGTTTCTCTTTTACATTAAAAATTCAGGGAGAGCTCCAGTCGTGGAACCCTGAAAAGGAGAAGATAAGGGTGAGAGAGTAGAGTTGAATTGAAATCAAGTGTTTGGATTAATTGAAGCTGCACTTGTTCTCTGCAATTATATATTTCAATGAGTTTGAGAAACCCTATCAATTTTCTTGAGCATGCATGTGATTCGTTCTCTTCTTTCACTGTCTCAGTTTGTTGTATTATGATATATATTGTGTTGGGTTTATTAAATAACCCTATTTTATGTTCTAATATAAATCCTAATAGGTAAAGGACTTGTGTAGTGGGCCTAATGGGCAAGAGCCCATTAACTGGTTCAACCCTAGTGTAAACCTATATATATGCTAGCTGGGAGCAGCATGCTAGGTATTCCAAACTAGATACCTAGGGTGTAATGCTTCAAGCAATCGCATACATTGCTTGACCTAATAACTCTAACACTGATAACCATTGTCCTTGATGAGCTCCTTAATCCTATCAACAATATGGAGAAATCCATCTTCGTCAAAATAACCAATATCACCAGTTTTTAGCTAGCCATCAGAATCAAGCGTTATAGCTATTGCTTTGCCATTTCACAGATATCCTTTCATAATAGTAGAGTTCTTTAACTATACCTCCCCTACAGGGAGGCAATGCCAATCCTGTTTCAATATCTACTATTTTAGCATTAAAAGTTGGCACTAATCTTCCACAGGAACCTGGATGCGCCTTGGCATGCTCATTGAAGATGAAAAAAGTCGCAGCAGCGCAGCTTTCTATTAACCCATATCCCTGCCTTAGCTCCACCCATGGAAACATCTTCCTAAATTTTTCACTCAGTTCCTTAAAGGGGCAGCCCCAGAACCAGCTCTCCTTAAAGATGACAAACTACACTTAATTTTACTTGCATACTTAACAAGCAAGTATCACAGGAGGCACTTCAGGTAAGTTGTCAACTTGATGAGCTTCAATTGCATCAAGCACATTTTGTAGATCAAATTTTTGAATTAACACAGTAGTAATCCCGCACAGAACAAGCCATACCTTAAAAACGTGAGTCCTTAGATGTGCAACATGGGAATGAAGCACAAGAATATATCATTCTGAGAAGAAGTTGCATACACTGACCATTTCAGGAGTGCCATTATAGCTGTGAAATTAGAATATGTTAGTATCACACCTTGTGCCTGCAGTTTCTGCAATGTCCGATGGGTTAATTTAACTTGTGGGAACTCTACAGGATTGCAACCAGGGGCCGAACCAGAACTTTAAAGTCAGGTTGGAGAGTCAAATTGAATCTAACTTATCATACTGTAATTTCACTTATACACGTATATTTTATGCTCATTTAGACATAACTATAATGTCAGATCAATTATTTAAAAAAAGAAAAAAAGAATGCAGCACCATTGATTTGATGACAGTAGCTCATTTAATAGATTCTTGGAGGGGGACAATAGTCAAACAAAAAAAAAGAGGTAATTTAGAACAAGGGAAACAAAAATTTCAGTACATGGTGCGAATTTGCACCTGCAAAACTGTTAATTTTTGATGAATTTGGTAAGGTGAAGAAAATGCTCAAAACTCAACCTTGTAGAATCACATATAAGTATGGTTTAATTGGCATACATTATATAGCATATATGAGCATAATTTAATTGGGATTAGAATATATCGGAATTGACATTAACATAGTTTTTATTTTTTATTTTTTGTTTTTTTGAGTATTGAGGAGGGGATCGATGCTAGATTTATTATAAAAAAATATGTACTTATCGTTAGATTATAATTCGGTGTGCTGGACAGTAACATAGTTAAATACTTTAATTACGGATTTAATTAATGTAATTATTTATACTTAGTAGCCGGCTAGGACCATATAATGGTAACAAAGGACATAAAAATCTCTCTCGCGTTGAGCTGGACCTTTATGCGAGCAAGTTTGGCGTGCAAGATGAGCAAAGATGTTTGAGGTTTGGCGGAAATCCTCTGATGATTAAGTTAACAATAATTTTTAAATGTGGAACTTTTGTAAGTAAATTTCTTTCTATGGTTTGAGAACACTATTTATTCTTTGTAGATTATCTGATGATCAGAATCTACTTGACCAATAAAGTTGATCATCAGATGTGATGGTTCAAACAGTGTGTCTGACAAATGATACTTATAGCCATATCTTTTCTATAAAGAGCATAATTTTAAATGAACATTTTCTCTTAAGTTAGGAGATGCGTGTCAATGGCAAGATTAAACTCATTTAATGTAAGCTTTTGATGAAATGTGTAGACAATTTAAGATTTGTTAATTAACACTTGGGAACTACACTCATTGCTTTTCATATTTGATAATTGCTATTGGGAATTTAGGGATAGATATGTTACTAGTTGATAGCTTGACTCATATTCAGTTACATATATGTTAGCCTAATTATGTCATTAGCAAAGAGAAAAATATATGAACTAGATCGAAGAATTTTATGTGTTTATGTCCTTTGCAACTACACAGAGAATGTAAAAGGCTTAATACATAAATTTATCTTAAATTTTACATATTTTTATTATTTATTTTTTTGAATTCTACTTTAATTTAAAATTTTAGTTGTTATTTATCCTGAAATTAAAATTTAAAAATTATAAAAAAAGTGATATTATTATACTGAAAATTAAAAATAAAATAAAATGAGTAGTACATGTACTAGCAATTTAGTGGAATACATAAATTTCAATGAAGACATAGTCTAAAATATATAAAATTTTAAATATTTGATTACCTTCTAGAATTTTGTACTTAGATAAGGATATTTGATTTATTGAAAATTTCACTTATTGAATTTTATCAAAACCCTTTTAAAAACTAGACAAATCAAACTTAAGAAATTGAAAATTGAAAATTGAATTGATATATTGCAATTAGATTATAATTACTTATAAAAATTCAAATTTAAATAAATGTATTATGGGTTTAGAATAATTAATTGACAAATATAAACTATCAATATTAATAGAAAATCAATTATATAATGGCACATAGGAAATTTTACAAAATATAATAACCAAACCAAAAATATATATATATATAATACCGAAATTAAAACACTTTTAGAAACTAATTAAACCAAGTTTCATAGACCTAAAAATAATAATAACAAACGTATATATATTTTTTTAAGGAATGAAAAAATCGTGGTTTTGAAACTCTTCAAGAAAAAAAATTCAAAATAATAAAATTTTCTTTTCTCTCTCAAGTGCGGTGCGGTCCTTAAAAGTTAAGGGTTTGAGGCATTGTTTTCAAATCCAACCGGCTTTTGAATGGTGAGAGCAGATGATCATAAATTAAGAAATTCAACAGGTTTTAATTGGAAATTGAATTGAAAATAATTAAATTACTAATAAATATTTTATGAGTTAATTGATATTATTTATTTATTTATATAAATATAATATAATATTGTAAAAAAATAGTATTAATAAATATTTAATTTAAGTAGTTGAACATTAAGCATCGGTTCTTAATGATAAGAGGTTTGATATTCAGTAATATGAAAAAAAATAATTATTTATTTTAAATTTAAATATATTGTGATTGAGGTAGTAAACTAAACTGATTTTTAATTTGAAAGTCTCTTTAGCAAAAAAAAAAAAAAAAAAAAAAAAGTGAATTGGTTGGAATGATAAATTAAAAATTAATAAAATGAAGGAAGGAAAAAAAAAAATTAAATACAAGAATTTTATAGTAATTCAGCTAATATTTATCTACATCCACTTCTGAATATTACATTTGAGTATTTTACTTAATTCTTTTGCAGATGCAAGATTAAACCCAAGTGTTTAGATTTATATTCAAACTTTACAAAGTATATTCAAAAACTCGCATTTCAAATTTTTACAAGTATTTTATAAAAAAACTCACACTCAAATCTATACATGTATTTTAATAAGACTTACACTCAAACCCTTCAAAATTACAAGAGATGAGAAGAAAAAAAAAATCCCCTTTAACTTTTTTCCTACTCTCAAACAATCAATGAGTTTTAACCAACTCAAAAATTTACAACAAATAGCTCACAAAAACGGTCTTACAATAAATAAATTTTTTCAAATCATAAATATGAATGATTTTGTGCAATAACCCAATAATAAGTTATGAATTGTTATTCTTTTATTTTTAAACTTTTCACTAACTCATATTTATAGTGTTAAATGAAATATAACCGTTTGGCTTTATTTAATGCCAAAAAATACAATTGACAGCTTTTCCAACGGCTATTTTTTATTGTTAATTTTTCAAAGTAGCAGAACTAATAAAAGTGTAGCGGGAGTTACTTAACAAGTAACCGGCGCTACTTAGCTCGTTTCCCAAACTTGAGCTACTGGATCTTATAGACTTCTCAGTAGCGGCTGCGACTGATTGATAGTAGGTGTGACTTCATTTCTTCATATATTGAGATATACAACTCTAAATCATGTTTTATTTTTTTTTTTGGAAACTTTCAAATGTCTACTACAACTTTATAGTTTATAATAACTCCAAAATCTTCTATCTTCATATTCTAAAAAATTTGAGCATTTTCTTGCTTCAATCTGCAAGATAATTTGAGTATTTTTCACTAATTTTTCAATTTTTCTTTCAGTAGAAATCAAAATCACTTGATTCTTTTTCCATATGAAAGTAAAATACCGAGATTCAATAATATGGAATATCATATATAAATTCTTCTTCTAAAATTCTCATAAATATTTTAACATTGCTCATCTATTTTGTCATAGTCTATCAATTTGAGTATAATTCATTTAAAAATTTATATCTTCCTTTTTCATTGTCCAATACTCAATTTAATTTCTGTTTCCAAAACTAGACATCCACATCTTTTCATCCATACTAATTTTGTAGGCTAATTCTATTTGTGAAAGCTTTAGAAATATTTTAAATTTAATGATACAGCAGAGCACCATTGTAGGTTTTTTCATCTAAGAAACCTTTTGGTAAATCTTTAATAATTTCATTTTTCACTAATTTTTCAATTTCTCCTTTCGTAAAAATCAGAATTACTTGATTCTTTTTCCATATGAAATTAAAAATACATATATTCAATAATATGTGATATCATATATAAATTCTTCTTCTAGAATTCTCAAAAATATTTTAACGTTACCTCATCTATTTTGTCATAGTCTGTCAGTTTGAGTATAATTCATTTAAAAAATAATTATAATATCTGTCATTTTGTAGTGTTTTTATTAATTTTGTATGTTTGGAGAATTTATAAGTTTCAAATGAGAATATTGAGTTATGGATGCTGCAGGATTTTGTGATGATAATTGCATGATCTTAAAGACATAATTTAGTAAAGTGTAAAACATGAAAGTTGTTAATTTATGTCTTAGCTGTAATTCTGCAAAATGGTTTGGTAAAATTCTGTGTGTGTGATGAGTTGTGTCTATTTGAGTAAGGATGGTCTGATTGAGAATTTCTGCAAGGATGCAGTGAAAAATGTTCCTTGTGTGTTATGAAAATGACTGTAAAATTTCAGAATTTTTGAATAAGTATATCTTAGTGGGGAATGATTTTCCTCAGGGCTGTTCGGTTGGATTCTGGGGCAGAAGTCTGAGTGACCTTTGGAGAGTCAACATGGTTTGTGTGTTGGTCCTTTTAATTTGAAATTTTGATATGTTGTGCACCTGCATGTTGGTTGCAAGTGATAAAAAGATTTAGTAAGTTTGGATAATTGTAGCTCATTTGCGAGCTGGTTAAGTGAGGGATGTTCAGGCAGGATTTTAACTTAGAGGAATTTTGTTATGGCGAACTAGCTTAATGAGAGGAAGCATTTTTGCGAGCTGGCAATGGCGAAGTAGCGAGGTGAGTTTGCCGAAGTGGCAATTCGCGAAGAGGATTTGGCGAAGAGCTAAGGTGAAGAGGATTTGGCGAAGAGTTAAGACAAAAAGGATTTGGCGAAGAGGAAAAGACGAGGTGGCATTATGCGAAGCAGGCATTATGCGAAGAAGGAATGTGCGAAGTGGCAGTTCGAGAAGAAGCGAAGAGGCGAAGAAGCATTGTCGAGATGGCATATGCGAGAAAGAGTTGCGAGGAGAGTCTAGTAAGGCAGCATATGCGAGGTAGCATATGCGAACTGGAATGTGCGAGGTAGCATTGCCCGATGGAATGCGAAGTGGGAATGGCGAGCTGGTTAGGCGAGATAGCTTTGCCGAGACAAGCTGGTTGGCGTGTTTTCTGGGATAGTGTTTATTTAAACCTAACAACCCCCAGTAGCGTTTCACGATTTTTCTTTCTTCTTCCTTCAATTAAATTCAGTCTTTCTCAGAATTATTTTCATTTATTGTCTAAGGCATTAATACTCAAATTAATGCATTAGAACTCTAGATTAGCATATTTTAAGGCAGAAATCATCAAGATTTGAGCAGTAATTTCAGAATTTCAGTTTGAAGGAAATAAGATAAATTTTCTTCCTAAGCTATTTTCTTTGGATTTATTTAAGTCTATGGGCTATGATAATTAATACTGGGTATACAGAATTTATTGCTAGTGATCTGAAGCCATTAATGGTAATTAATATGGGAGAAATCAATTTGGTGAGACTGCCATGAACAGTAACTTCGAAAATTTAATGCAGATTTTCTTTAAGAGATAAATGAAATTTGTTGTTGGGAATTAAGAATAGAAACTCTAAGATAGTTAATTAATAGGAAATTATGTTGAATATTTTTGGTTTGGAGAAACCCTAATTTTGTATTTTTTTGGGGAATTTCTTAGGAGAAAAAATTCAAAATTGATTGAGAAATTAAGTAGCAGATTTGCTAAGGAGAAATTAAAAGAAATTTGTATAAGAGGTAAGTATGAATATCCTATTTGATTATTGTTCCTTGAAATTAAAAAGACCAAAGTATTCTTATATTTGATTATCTCATTGTATATGTATATATGTATATTTATATACTTGTATAATGTGAATGGCTTGATCGATCTTCTTTGATCAAGTACATATGTTCCTTGCTTGTAAACCCGATTGAATGATGTTATTTGATAATGGTCTTGCGACTAATATACTTCCTATGAGATTGAAACCCATGAACCATGGATAGAATACTCTTCCCAATGAGAGTAAATTCATTGGTCCATTGTGCACTTTGGAAGCCCAGCCGATAGGGTTTTTATCAGTGTTCCACCTAGAGAGGGCCAAGAGCTCTAGGCGCATGCCTAGTCAAGCATGTGTGCATGTTAAAGTAGTAAGACTACCAATACATATGTTATGATATGAGATCAGTTCTACCAGATGAGATTTGATAATACCATTCTTTGTGAGCATTCTTTGTTCTAAATATGAACCATGATTTGAAGTTTGACATGATTTGACTTAGCCAAATTATCATGAGAACCATGTTTTCTTCAAGTAAAGATTATGTTTCATTTCATACCTATATGTATAAATATTTGTTCATAATCATGATTCGATATTCGGTTTCTTATTGTATAATGTTCATATCTTACTGAGTTGAAGGCCCACTCCTCTTCTGTGAATTTCAGGTGATAGCATAGCTCGTGAGGGAGCTAATAGAGAGGACCGAACTTCTTAACTTACTTATTCCAAGAAGCTTCATTGTAATAATTCTTTTGAGATATTTTGTATATTTATTAATGGTTTTATGATACAATTTGTAATGGAGTTTACTCTAGAGCTCCGTGGTTAGTCGTTCGAGAATACTAAATATCTTGATGTATGATTGTTACCTTTTTGGGTACTCTTATTTCTCAGTCATGTGAGATGCATCTTTTGATCATTAAAGAATAAGAGAGAGCTATGAAGTGATAACAAAAAAGATATGATTGATTTTAAGATATGTATGAACATGATAGATGTATGATAATATTTGATGTTACACTTTATTTGAAGAAGATGAGATTCATGATTTGTGAGTTCTACGGGTTTATGGTGGCCTTAAGTCTACCCTTGCCCTAGGACCGTCGCACCATTAGAGTTGGGGTGTGACAATAATATCTTCATTTTTCAATGTCCAATACTCAATCTAATTTATGTTTCCAAAACTAAACATCCACATCTTTTCATCCATACTAATTTTTTAGGTTAATTCCATTTGTGAAAACTTAAAAAATAGTTAAAACTTGATTATACAACAAAGCATTATTGTAGGTTTTTTTCATCTAACAAACCTTTTGATAAATCTTTAATATCTCTCGCTATAGAACTCCTTTAACTTAATTTTTATTTTATTGAAAATATAATTTCTTTCTCTTTCTATCTGTATATGGATCATCATCTGAATCAATCTACATAAGATGCAACATTTAATTAAACTTGTTAATTCATGAAATGTGTTAAATCTATGTTTTAATAATGATCATAATTTTTTATATCTTAAATAACTTAAATATAATTATTAATATAATTAACATATTGATTTATTTTATTATCATTAAAATAAATATTTAATCTTAAGTGTTCAAAATAATCTAATTTTCAATTAAATTATTTGAATCTATCAAATCAGTCCGAATATATCAGTACATGTTTGAGTCACGTTGCATAAGCAACTTTAGCCTTTTGGTGGTACCAAAAAGAGATATAGATATCCTTGAAAATACCTATCTGCATATTATTGTACATCAACAAAATTCTCACTGAAAAACAACCATAATAATGAGAAAAAGAAAGCCTCCACAACGGAGATGATGTTCAAATTTTGGATCTTGACTTCTTGAATAATTTGCTGAATCATAAATTCATAATATTTAGTGCTTTTTCTAAAACAATTTCTATTAATGAAAAGGTCAATATTCACATTATCCTCTAAAATTGGATGCTTAGATGATATTTGAATTTTTAATGTTAATTCGATATGTTTGATAAATTTAATATTTAGAGTAATAATATAAATATTTTTAAAAGAGTGTAATTATTTATATTCTCCTCTAATTTATTCACATTTCTTTGAATTTTATGTTAAATCTTTCTATGCTTATCTATAATAATGATAGATAAATTAATGACTTCTTAAGATAAATCACTAAATCTAAGCAATTAGCTTTGTTTTCTTTTCTTTTCTTTCTTTAATTGATAATTTTATCATATTATTCTTAAATAAAAAAATTTATTGATAAATAAAAAATTAAGTATGTCACGTCAACAAATCCAAGTTTAATTTTGTTTAAAATTAAATAAATAATAAAATTAAAAAATTCTATATGATATTTCTAAATTTAAAAATTGGCATTGAGTTATAATAAATAATAAATAATATATTCATATAGTTATTTAAAAATAAATTATTAACTCATTAATAAATTACTTTTCAAGAGATAAAAAAAATATATAGAGAGAGACATTTTATTTAAAAGAAAAGTATATTAAGATTAAATATAAAAATCAGACAATTAATACTAAAACATTCTTTAAATTATTTTCATACACTATTAGATTTTATTGATTTATTCCTACAAAATTATATTAATTTAAAATTTAAATAAAATATTAATTTATATGTCGAACCAATACAATTAAAGTACTATTGTAATTAAATCACTCAAAATTAAATTTTTCATTATAATAAGGACAAATCAATATGTCAATTTTTTTAATAAAATTTATAAAAAATAAAAGAAATTTTCTTAATATTATTTCAATTAACCTTATAGTAAAAAATAGCAAACAATAAGTTTTGAAATAAACTAAAATTAAGAAAAATATCTATCTCATATTTTTAAAATCTTATACTAATATTTATTTTATATTGCATGAATTAAAATTAATAAAAATAAGTAAAAATCTTATACTAATATTTATTTCATGTTGCATGATATTGAATATTTATAAATTTATTATTTAAAAAATAATATGATGAGGTTAAAAAAAAAAATGAAAATCTATATAAGTTGCATAGATTTTAGTAATTTATTTTAAAAAGTCATATTAATTAGTCTATCATTATTATAAATAACCATAAAATACTTTGATGTGAAATAAAAAATATATAAATAAATTAAAGAGAAGTTTGAATAACTTTACACATATGCACCAAATAGCTCAAAATCCATAAATAAGAGTGTTTAAAGGTTGGATTTGACTTTAGATCAGACTTGAATTCAGACTGGATGATCCAAGTTGAAGGAAGAAAAGGAATTATAGGCAATTAGAATGGAGAAAGTTAGCTGATAAAGTTCAACTTTTTAGGGAGTACATGAATTTATTATATTTAGTTCATATTATCATTTTAATTTTGTGGAAAGTGGAATGTCCAACTTCCTTACTACCCTAGATAGAATTAAAATCTTTAAGGGGAGATTAGGGATGACAATTTGTTTATTCCATCGGATAGTCGTTCTGCTTTGTTTAATAAATATAGTAGGATGCTGTAGAAATAATATAGCCTTTTATCTTCTACTCGTGGCCTTATTTTCTCTGCCATTCTTCTCTCTCTCTCTCTCTCTTTTTTTACTTTATTTATGTTTATTTTTGAATATAATTTTGATGTTAGAATTAGTTTTTTTTTTTTTTTTATTGATGTTTATTTTGTTTGTGTATTTTTTATATATAGAAATTAAAATTATCATTTTTTTATGAAGATTTATTTATTTCTACAATATGGAGAAGAATTTTCGTCTGATTTTCAATCATCATACTCATCAAACGACTTGATATTAATTTCGAATGGAGGATATTTTTCATCGATGTGTCAATTACAACTGCTGAACTGAATATTATTACTTTAATAATTTGATCAATAAAATTTAGAAATTAAACTAATTTTATATTTATTTTAATTATAATTTTTTCAATTACTTTTCTCAAAATGTATTATTTTTCTTCATAAATGAAAGACTCATTTCTTATAAAAAAAAGAAAAGGATGAATTTTTTTAATTTTAATCTGAGTCGGATACAAATTATAGTATAACTCATCTTGATTATATATTTTATGTATATTTTTATTTTTTATAATAATTATTATATTTAATTTATAATTATTTTTGATATAAAATATAAATTATATTATATGAATATATAAAAAATATATCTATATATATATATAACTAGTATTATTTAAAAGGATTGGACAAGTACTTTTATTTTTACTTTTATTTCTAAATAAATCGTGTTTAATTTTATAAAATTCATTCTAAATTTAATCTGTTGTAATTTCTAGTATAGGTGAGAAGTTGCATTTTCTTAATTAAACATTTTAATCTTCATTTTAACGAACATTAATTATATATATGATGATGGGCTATTATAGTATTTTACAGATCATTAATTAAATGAAATAACATTATTTTCTAGGAAGTTTCATGTCTACCAAGCAACATGTACAGTTCCATACCGTAGGAATTAGATTTCTCAAAAACTAGATTAAAATATCAAATCGAAAAAGTAGTTAATTAAACCATTCAATTTTGTTAGATATTCATTTTATTTTATAAACAGATATAATTTTTCTAATTTTTATTTTATTTTATTTTTCACCATAATTTTACTTTATAATAACTATTATAAAGATTAAAAATAAATATTTGCTAAAAAAAATCATTATTTATAGTCTTCAGACAAAATTTAAGTTTAATTAATTAACATAAACTAAATTCAACTCTCATTAAAAGGCAACTTGACAGACAGTTAAGCAACAAAATTTCCATAGGGAAAAACTATCTGAATTTCTCCCAAGTTTTTTAGGAAAGACGGCTCAGAATAAAAGCATGTTTGGTATTTCATAAAATATTTGTTCCAATTGTCCATTTGCTTGTTTCTGAACAAGTAATTAAGCCTTATAATATTCCTTCTAGAGCTTTAAGCTTTATTAATAGGGATTTGAGTTTTGGGATATTATTTTAAGACATTGGGGTTAGAATTCAACAAAATTATGATTTATCAAAAGCAGTTAGATTTTAAAATGGTATGAAATTCAATGTTACACAAATTTTTCAGTAATGTATTTACAATTTTTCTAATATGAACACTAAGTAATGATTCTTTTAGATAAATATAATCATTTTGTTAATAATATAATTTTTTAACGAGTGATTTAGAAATTAAAAATTTAAATAATATTAAATAAATAAATTTAAAAAATAAAATAAATAAGTAAAAAATAAAAATTTTAAATTAAAATAATAATAATTATAATTAAATATAGCTCTATCAAATTTTTTTTCTTATTAAATTTATTTTTATATTCATTTATATATATTTCTATAATATATATAAAATAGTTAGTTTTAATTATAATAAGTTTATCATCATTAATTAGGGAAACAGTGATTTTTCAATTGGTTTTATTACCATGAATGGTCATGAGACAAAATCTCTTTTTACAAAATCTATGGGTTAAAACAGAATGCAACAGCAAACATATCAAATGGGAAAAGCTCAACTGTAAGTCTAATAGACAACAAAAAGAGAAAAAAAAAAAAGTCACATGAGCATTATCAAAAATGACAAGTGTCATTTGTATAGGCCTTGTAATACATTCGCATTTCCAAGAATACCTTCTCTCTGTCTCGTCTCCCTTTCTTCTCCCTCCAACTTAAAACCTCTGTTTCTCTCTGAGCTAGAGAGCTTCTTTCTCCATAGAATCTCTCTCTCTCTCTCTCTCTTCCTCTCTCTGTCCCTTTCTCTATCTATCAGACTATTAAAGAAAAGGGCAAACTCTCTCTCTCTCTCTTGCTCTTGCGTGAGAAATTCTACCTGCTGCCATGGTGGTGGCAGAGATAACATCCCCTGCAATTGCATACACCCACAGCACCATTCGTCTCCAATCTTCTTCTCAGCTCTCACTCTCATCGACCCATTTCTCCCTTCACCTTCGCCGCTCCTTTAGACCTTTCCCTCGGCCTCGAAACACTATAATCACTTGCTCTGTAAAGTAAAGCTATTGCCTTTTTTCTTTTCTTTTTTTTAAAAAAAAAAATAATTTCATTGAATTATATTTTTGATCAACATATTAATAGCTTTTTTTGAATTATAATTCTCCTCAGTCAAGCACCAGCCCCAGTTGCAGTTGAGACCCAAAAGCCCAAAGACAAGTCTGAATGCTATGGTGTTTTCTGCCAAACATATGAGCTCAGAGCTGTATGTGCTTTTACCCTTTTTGGTTATGTATCAGTATTTTCTATATTTGGTTGATTTTATGGGCTTTAATTTAATGGTATTATTGTTTTCTGATGTATGATTTAAGTGAAATTTTCTAATTTCCTTGTTATTGTAATCTGGGTAGTTTCAGAATTTTGCTAGTAGTTCAGTGCTCAAATGTCTCTCTTAAATCCAGCATCCCCTTTTCCCTTTAATAATTTCCAATGTAAATAAATAAATAATTGGGTATTGTTGAGTTTTAGTAGTTTATCTCTATTATTCTACGACTCTTGTTGGATAGGAGTGTCTGTTGGAATTTTAGTTGCTAAATCTGATGTTGCCTCGACTAAACTTAGCATAACTATTGGGACTAGTTTAAAAAAGTATCAAACTTGCAAAAACATGTGACAGATTGGCTAAAAGATTTCGCAGATTATTTCTCAAATATGTCATTGTCCAATTTGTTGGTATTACATCTACATGTGTCCTAAAAGATAATGTGCAATTCCATAATTTTGTCTTCATTTTGGATTTATCTTATTTGACTAGTAGACCACTTAAATCTTTGTTTGCTTTAATGTGCTTACAGGAAGAGGAGACAAAATCATGGAAAAAACTAATTAATATAGCAGTTTCTGGTGCTGCTGGGATGATATCTAATCATTTACTTTTTAAGGTAAGCTCATCTTCTTTCAAATTCAGTAAATATCTTATTTTTTTGTTTTCCTTTTTGGAACATTAATTTTTAAAATTTTTCCTCTTTGGAATATCAAAATTTTTAACTTGATAGTGAACTGATGAGTGCCTCTGATCACATAAAATAAAAGGTCTGCATCAGGAGAGATATTATTGCATATCAGAAGTTGTTCAATTACTAAGAAGTAAACTACAATAAGGGATTGAAATGAACATAAAATTGTGGATATCAATTAAAGGTGTTTTAGCTTTGTTTTGGAGCTAAAATAAAAAAAAAAATAATCGAAACATCATTTATAAAACTTCAATATCAATAGCATTCAGATGCAGCACAGCAGTAGCTCAGTTTTTTTCGTTAAGTTCTAGTGCTTTAAATGCTTAGCAATATGTTACTGAGTAATTTATTCTCAAAGGATCTTCAAATTATGTCTTGTTAATTTATAGTAGTCATAGAATTATCGTAGCTTATTGCCATTATAAACCCTTCAAGGATTTAACTATTCTATTTTGAGTGGTTAAAGCGACACTATTAGCATGAAATTTCTCGGAGGAAACATCAGCATGACCTTTGTCAATGTGAATTGCTACATTTGTTGCTATTTAGATCCCTAAACTTGTTTTATTCTTCCAGCTTGCTTCCGGTGAGGTTTTTGGGCCAAACCAGCCAATTGCATTGAGACTGTTGGGATCTGAAAAATCATTTCAAGCTCTTGAAGGTATTTGATTAGATATTCTCATATAACTTTACACAGTCTGATATACCTTTTGTAATACTATCCAGCAAGCAGTAAGTAATATAATATATTAATATAACATCTCAAAAAAAAAATGTTGATGGAACTTTTATTGCTTTTCTTCATTTTGCCATCTTGTACTTTGTTTGACATGTTTTAAACTTAAGTTTCAATATTTTTAGCTTTAATGTTGTTATTTTTATGTTGCATTGAATTGAATATTTCTCAGTATTTAGAAATTGAATTGATGACATCCAAATTTTAGCATTTTCCATTCCGGGAAAAAAATAAATAAATAGATAATCACTCTTTTGGCATCCAATTAGGCATTTTTATCAAATTGAAAACTTCATAATCTTCAGAGTATAAACTCTAATTTCTCCATGCACTTCAAAATGTAACCATTCTGGATGCAGGAGTTGCGATGGAACTTGAGGATTCCTTGTATCCTTTGTTGAGGGAAGTGAGCGTAGGAATAAATTCTTATGAAGTGTTCGAAGATGCTGAATGGGCTCTGTTGATTGGAGCAAAGCCTCGAGGACCTGGCCTGGAACGAGCTGACTTGTTAGACATCAATGGGAAGATTTTTGCTGAACAGGTGCTTTTCCTATTCATGTCTTTGTATCTGATTCTTTCTATTTTGGGGTCAATTACTAAATTATAATCTTGTCCCTAATTGTAATAGGGAAAAGCTCTCAATGCCGTTGCATCTCGCAATGTCAAGGTGATGGTAGTGGGCAACCCTTGCAACACTAAGTAAGAATTATCATTTATTATCATTTTCACAGTATTTCTGCTTGATGCCTAGCTCATGTAGTTCCTTTTATTCAATTCATATTTTATTCCATTGTCTTGCAGTGCTTTAATTTGTTTGAAAAATGCTCCAAATATACCTGCAAAGAATTTTCATGCTTTGACTAGATTAGATGAGAACAGGGCAAAATGCCAGGTAAATTTTTATGTTAAAACATTATCATTTCAATAATCCTTGGTATGTACTATCATGCCAAAAAATCACCATATTAACTTGGCGATGATTTGTGCAGCTTGCGCTAAAAGCAGGTGTTTTCTATGATAAAGTGTCAAATGTGACCATATGGGGAAATCACTCAACTACTCAGGTATGTTAAGTTTTCCTATTGGAAGAGTATCTGCAGATTAAATTTCCTGAAAATTTTCACGAATGGATTCTTATATGATTTTTTACAGGTTCCAGACTTTCTAAATGCTAGAATCAACGGCTTACCTGTCAAAGAGGTTATCAAAGATCACAAGTGGTTAGAAGAAGAGTTCACTGAGAAGGTCCAAAAGGTAAATAATAGAAGTTTTTCTTTTGTCTAACAAATCAACTTTGGATGTTATCAATGGCCTTGACCTTGTATTTGTGTTTGCAGAGAGGTGGAGTGCTTATTCAGAAATGGGGACGATCTTCTGCTGCATCGACTGCTGTGTCCATTGTTGATGCCATAAAATCTCTAATAACTCCCACCCCTGAGGGTGATTGGTTTTCTTCTGGAGTAAGTTCAATTCCACTTGATTTGCATGCGCTTATCTATGCTTCTTTGTGCCGTCTGTTTTAGATACAAACTGGATTATTGCATCAGGAATAAAACTTATAGTAAGAGATGCATTCATCAATTATTTAAGTGGAGTGGAGGAAATTTTGAAGCTGAACCTTTCAACATTAAGAGAAAACACTTAGAGGAGAACACTGAACTTGCTTCTTTTGTTGTTCATGTCCTCTGAAAAAAAGAGTTAGTAGTTCGGTCTTTAGAGCTGATCCGAAAATCTCCTCTATATGATGATTGAATTGAATGTCTACATTTGCTAAGGTTTACTCTATATGTTAGCCTAACAATTTACATACAAATGCAGGTTTATACAAATGGAAATCCTTACGGAATTGCAGAGGATTTAGTTTTCAGCATGCCATGCAGATCAAAAGTAACGTTTCTTTCGGCACAGTTATTTTAGTACTGTTTATTGATTCACATGTATGTGTCACAAGCCAACTCTGAAAAATAATTCCGATTTGGCAGGGAGATGGTGATTATGAACTTGTCAAGGATGTAATATTCGATGACTACCTTCTAACGAAAATTACTAAGGTATGTATTTTTATTTGACTAACATTCCAATGAGAACCAAATGGAATGGTAAAATAATTTCCCTTTCTTTTCATAAGACTTTCGAGAATGATTCCAAATGCTATTGAATTATATTTTGGAGAAATGAAATATTGGATTATTCAATCTGTGATCTTAATATTATTGTATGGACTATGCATAAAATTTGTAGAAACACAGAAGTTTCCCATGAAATGACTCCTCTTCAACATAATTTCCAATTTGATATATTGTATTACTGCCTAATATATACCTATAGATTTGCAGCTCATATGTAATGTTTTGTGCAGACAGAGGCAGAGTTGCTAGCAGAGAAGAGATGTGTAGCCCACCTTACTGGAGAGGTAAATCTCATATTCTCATCTCCTGGCTTATGTTGAAACTGCCAATACCAATCACTTAAATTGTTGTTCTCTCTCTGCAGGGTATAGCCTTCTGTGATCTACCAGAGGATACTATGCTACCCGGAGAAATGTAGAACTGCTTACAAATTACTTAAAATTTGCAGTGTTTCAACCAACTTGCACCACTTGATATGTCATTTATTTCCATTTGCAAGTTCTAAGTAATTTTTCATTTTGCAAAAAAAAAAAAAGAGAAAATTTTCATGGGTGTAATATAGAGTCAACAGTATTATTTAGCTGTAGTTTCAAGGTTAGACAAAGTGTAATAAATTCACACACCATAAAATGGTTAGAGATTCATCAAAGAAGGTGATAGGATAATTTTGGCAAGTTCACGTCAATAATCAAATATTAAAGTCCTGCTTCTGGTTTTTATAGAAGAGGAAAAAAACAAAGAATAATTTTTTTTTTCTTCTAATAAAATTTAAATGTTATAAATAGAGCAAAGCATAAATTAAGTAGCAAGGAATAAATAAATCCAAAAACCAAAAACTAAATTATATCAAATAATTATGCTTTAAGAGGTTTTAATTTACTTTACATTATTTATTATATAAAATATTTTTATTTATTATCTACTTAAAAAACTTATTATTTATTTATTAATTTTTTAATGTAAATGAAATTTTAATTCACTATTTATTGAAATAATTTGTTACTGTTATAAATATACACCCCATTTTTATGATACATCTTTCATATTCATTATTATCTTAAGAATTATAATTACATTTCCTCAAAAAAAAAAAAAAAAATTATAATTACATATATATATATATATATATGTATATAATCATTAGTACGTTTATAAACTAACTTATTATTATTTTTACTAAACTTATCATTATTAATTAATTTATTGAAATTATTATCAATTTCACTTCAATTATGATTAAAAATCAATTCTCAAATTTTTAAATTGATAAAGTGGAAAAAAGTTATGTAAAACATCTCTTATATATATATATATATATATATATATATATATGGTTAATCGATCCATATATTAGTTCAGTTTTGTTTGCTTAATCTACTTAATTAACAGATAAATTTATCCTAAATTTTATATTTTTATATTTTATTTTTTATCAATTTTATCTTAATTTCAAATTTTAATTTTAATTATATCTTAAGTTATAATAATAGAAAAATTATTAATTAAAAAGCTAAAAAATTAAATTGATAAATTTATTATATTACATTATCAATTTAACTTCTAAATTTAAATTGAAGTTAATTAAACTCTTTATTAATTAAGTCACTGATTTTATTAAATGTATCAAATTTATAAAATTAGAGAACCTAATTAATTCTTATCAAAATTTGAATATTAAATTTATATTATGTTCAATTTAGCTTTAAGATATAAATGACACCAAAAATCCAATGGTTGAGGGTAAAAAGAGAAGGTTGGGAAAAATTACAACATAAATAAATTTGACTTTGATTTGAAAGAGGAGGAAAGCGATACAAAGACTTGAGGAATTTTCGTATTTGAGAAGTGAACTACCAACGTTTTGCTGCTGCATAGAGCCACACTTGGCGTTCCAGATTCAAGCCCTTTGCTGATCACAAACTATCAAATATATTTTCCAAGGTCATTGCCTTTTAACAGTTTCATGCTGTTGATACATATAAGCAAATAAAATTATTCTACCCTACTAACTACGTAAAATATGTGCAGTTGCGTAAAATTACAATGAACCGATTGTTAGGTCAAAACACACCATCAGCTTTGGCAGTTAATACAAATAAAGAATCTGTAACAGTTTGCTTTCTTTCCCAAGCAACCTATAATAGTGATTAATGATCAACCAACCCCAAAGCAACAGTTTTCAGCTTCTTCCAGCCGACTTCATTGACCATATGAGTTATTTGGTACATATATAGGTCCCAATTTTAAAACCCACGGAAAGGATTAGAACCCAAAAGAACATTAAGAACAACCAGCCCAGGATCACAACAGACCGTGTCTTGCCTGATAATAAGTTCCCCATTGGCACCAAACTGTCCGGGCTAACATTGCCTTGTGGTACGTCAAAAGATAGGATGATATTGACATTACCATTCTTGTTAAATGACCAATCCATACCACTGCTTCCATAAGTGACATTTTCTATTCTAATCACACCAGCAGTAACATGAATAGAGCTGGATGATTGTGCTGCATTTAACTGCAGAGCTCTGTCCTTGATAGGGAACTCAGAAGCAAATGCAGGTGGTGCAGGAATGCTGCCCAACAAGTGACTGGCCTGCTTCATGAATGGGTATTTGATATCTGCAGAGTGAACAAGACAGGAGAGAATGAGACCAAATCAACATTGCAGGGAAAAGTAAAACCAGGGACAAATAAACATAATTATGTCACGTAATTTCACCCCAAATTAATGAAAAAAAAAATTTAGAGGAATAGTAATGAAAGGTCAAATTGAGATCTAAATTACCAGATTCAAACTTTGTCTCTTCTGGCTTTTGTAGCTTTGAAGAGGATGAATCACTATCACCATGTGCTTTGAAAGGTTCTGGGGCTGTTATTAGCACTTCCTCAGTTCCTCCATTGACATCCTGTTGCAAGGAAATAATTTCATTGGTGTGTGTAATCCAAAATCCAACAGAGTAGTGGAAGATTAAAGTGGATATTTACCTTCTCAAATAGAGGAGCTTGGTCAGAACTAGCATATTCATCACTCCCCATAAGTTCAGATGGATCAAAAGTCAGGTTGTCACCATTAGCATCAAAGAAATTGAGGTAATCGTCAACCATGTCAAAAGCTGTAGAATCTCCAGTTGAGTCTGGCTCCACAGTAATAGAAAGATCACCAGCTTCCAGGAAAATTTCTTTACTGAATGGAGGATTATCAGTAGCATCCAAGAATGGCTCCTCAAGCAAGTAATTGTCCTCGACAGCATTCAGATTGTTTCTAGATTCAGCCATATATTCATGTCTCACTGATTTTGCATCAATCTCATATTGCCCAGGTAAATTAAATAAGTTTTGATCATCTGGAAGATTAGATCCATAATGAGTTTCTCCTATTATAGGCTTTTGATCATCTCCACTAAAGTTTCCACAGTGCTCCACATAGTTGCTTGTTTCCCCATGGTAGTCGGTCACAGGAAGGGCAGCATTTTCAGATGCAGCTCCAACATCAAAGTTCTGCCAAAAACCCACAAAATCAGAAAATAATAAATTTACAAATTAATGCACTTCACTATTCACAGCAATCCTGAAGCCCAGAAATTTCATTCTTTCTTAGTTTTCATCAGCCTAAAAAACTATCCTACCAATCTGTGCCATTCAAGCCCTAATAATATGCCATCTATTTTCTAGCCCTTTTGTCCCTCAATTATTCGTCCAAAGAACCTTTAATATCATAAATTTTCTTAATGCCTCATGAAACTGCAAGCTCAATTTCTTGTTTACTGTGTACTATGAACTGTCCCCAATTAATTTTGGGATTAAGGCTAAGATGAGTTGAGTTGAGTACTCTGAACTGCCAAACACCACACCCTTAGTACAGACCCCACAGACATTTCTCTATCTCTTCCACTGCACATATTAATAAAACAAATGATCAAAGAACATAACGTTTTGCAGCCAACAGAAAATTCCTACCACCAGGAATTGAAATTCCTGACACCAACGACCAACCTTTTGTTCCTAAAATTAATCCTAATTAAAAACCAAAGTTGGGCACTACCGCTTAACCAAGCAATTAAATAATAACACATTTTCATAGGTTCCAAATGACTATCCATGCAGATGATTTCACAAGTAAAATCCCATGTTAACACTCAATATATATTTGCTAGACTTGAAACTATCCATATAAATATTGCTTTTAATTTAGTTTAGTTTCCAACTAACAATCCCACATTATTCATCAGAAAGATATATACAAGTATAAACCTGGTCAAGGTCATTTGCTTCCATATATGCATCATCACCAAGTGCCACTTCATCAGCCACCACCATCTCTTCACTTGGTATTTGAGCCACCTCCTCATCATCATCCCATTCCTCCTCAACAAACGGTGCCCCATATTGCTCTCCATTCTTTGGCCCTGTTCCACTCTTTTGAAAAATCCTACACAACACAAATGCATCCTTCCCCACCCAAGGACACGATCAAACAAACAAACAAAAGTTAATAAAATATAAAGAACAATATTAATATGCTAAAAAAAAAAAAAAGTGGAAAACTTTTATATGATCTCACTTGAACAACTCCATCTTTCTGCAAATCCTCATCAGCAAGGCGGTACTCATGCATTACCCAATTGCTACGCTCACCGCGAGGTGCACGTCCAAGATGATACACGAGGGTCTTCTTCATCCCCACAGTTCGAGAGTTCCAATAAATAGGGCGATCCTTTCCAGTTGTCTTCCAGTATCCTTCCTCTGTGGCCCTGTTGGTCTTGAACCCATTGCTATACTTCCTATCCAACATACTGAAAAAATACCACTCCAAATCCCTGCTCTTCAACTTCGACTTATCTAAAACCCAATAAATAAATAAAAATAAATAAATAAACAACAAAAATCCATATATTCAACAACAATGTTTCTATTAAAACCAGTAGAGTGAAAACATAAAATCCCCAATATCCTCTTCTTCAATTCCTTGAATTTGAACTACTTATCATATCAATTGCAAGAATTGCAATTACAAAAACAATTAAACTCCAAAATCAACAATTGATTCAAAAAGAAAAACCAAAGAAAAAGGAAAATTCAGATCAGACCTGGAAGATCCCATGGCTCAGATTTGTAGATGTCGATAACAGCGATAGGATCAAACCGAAAGGGTTTATTGGTAACCTTTCGTTTAAGGTAGTAACGAACGAGTTCCTCATCAGTAGGATGGAAACGGAAACCAGGAGCTAGTGAAGTCGCCGAATCACCCCGTGCCATCAACAAAAATAGTCAATTCAATACCAAAAATAGAGATTAAAAGTGGAACAAGGGGTTTCAAGTTTGGAAATTTTAAAGAAACGGATATGAAATTCGGGTTATGGTTTTGTCTTCACTCCAATTGGTAATTACACGAAAAGCCCATTCCTCTACGAGTAGAATGAACATATTATCATCATAATAATTTTCTCTATATACATAATCCTTACTTCTGATTTTTCCATAAATTTTATGTAATTCTTGTATTTTGATAAATTGTATTAAATAATTTTTATATTTTTAAAATTATCTTAAAAAATCTTTTTATTTTATTTTCGTTGTACTAAAATTTTTATTCAAATTTTTCACATTTTTTATTAGTCAAAATGCTAAAAATCAATTTTTACTTAAATTATTTAGAGAAAAATATTATTTAATTTTAAAATTTAGCAAAATTTATATTTATATTTTTATTTTTTTAAAAATAATTATTAAATTCCTGATATTTGATTCCGTTATATAAAATAATCATTATATTTATTTTAACTGTTAAATATTATGAAAAATATGAAAATACCCTTTATTTTTTATTAAATTTTTCTTTTCTACGTCATTTTATTAATCTTTCATCAAATTTTCTATATTTTTTATCATAATCAAATTTTTTATCATTCACACAATTTCACCAATCATAATACCTACATATAAATTTTCCTTCAATTTTAATAAACCAAATTTTACACAATTATTTAATTCATTAACTAATTAACGAAAAAAAAAAGAAACTTCACAAAATAGAGAAAAAATATGAAAATATTTAAATGTAAACTTTCTACATATGAAAATAGAAAGAAAATGAAAAAAATAAAGAAAATAAAGAAAAATAAAAAAAGATTGAAGATGAGAATATTTTAAAAATTTAAATTATTTTATTTTATTTTTAATTTATTTAATATAAAATTTGAAAAAAATATGAAATGATCATTTTTTATGATTAAATTAAATGTCAGGAATCTAATAATTATTTTTAAAAAAATAAAAAATTAAATATTAATTTTGTTAAATTTTAAGAATTAAATAATATTTTATTTTTAATAATTTAAATAAAATTTGATTTTTTTTGCATTTTAATTAAAGAAAAAAATAAAAAATTTAGGCCAAAAAATTTCATAATATAATTAAATTAAAATATAGAAATTTTTTAACATAATATTAAAAATATATAAATGATTTACTATAATTTGATAAAATGTAGAAAGCCGAATGGAATTAACCTTCTATTTATAAATAAAGGAAAATGATAAAATCACCTAAGAAAGTACGGTTTTGGTATCACCCAACTTGAATACGTGACGGCTCTATTTGTTCTGGATTCTTCTTTTTGGTCTTATTTATGACTTTGGGTTCTTGTCTTTCATTGTTAGGAGTAATTTGGTTGGTTAATTAAATATTTTTAATTATTGTTTGTGAATATGCGTGTTATTAATTAAAAATATTTATGTTATTTAATTAATTAATTAAAAATTTTGATTATAATAAAATTTTTTTTTAATCGGTAAATTTTATAAACAGTTATAAATTATTTTTAGTGATTGGGGATTTGATAATCACACTTTTACACTAATCGCACATTTAATAATTACTCTACCAAACACTTTATTAGAGGATAAACTGATTTTTTTTTCTGAAAAGAAAAAAAATATAAATTTATTTTTGAAATTTGAAAATAAATTATTATTCCAGTAAACTGTTTTTCTAATTTTTAATTTTTTTATTTTAATAAATTTAAAATATGATATATAATAGTTTAATAAAATATATTTACTAAGAAAATGAATATTTCAAATTGTATAAAAACATTAACAAATAAAAAATGACTTAAATAATTAAATATTATGAGTTTAATTGACTTAGAAAATGTGTAAAATAATCTTTTAAATATTAATTTTAAATGCTATTGTATGTAATGTACGATCAGTTATTTTAAAATCATCAATCAATGTTATGAATACTTTTATAAACCTTTTGGAAATATTTGCTTGAATGGTATTTTTTTTTTCTTATATTTAAAACTTTAATTTTTTTTTTTTACAACTGAAACTATATTTATTTTCAAATTGATATTTGTAATTAACGGTACATAATTCTCGTGCGTTTATATATTTATTTGAAAATTGATTTCTTGAAAGTGAATGTTGGAAATAAACTCTCGTGGCCGGTCGATTGGTTGGTTAAAGGTGTTCGTAGACAGGTCGATTCAAGTGAGGATACTTTTATTCACGAAGATGGTTGGTTGCCTACCTCTTTTCCTCTTGAAGTTTATATGCGAGTTGATGTTGGTGATGTTCTTTAATTAGTGTCTCAACTAATTGATAGCAATTATGGACTGTAGAATGGATAGATTCATAAATTTTATAAAGATGATACAATTTTATATTAATGAAATTTAATATCTTTATTTACATAATAAATATAAATCGAATTAAAAACTTATATATAAAATATTTGAGAAAATAATTTTTTTAAAATTTATTATTTTTACTCTTTATTTATTAAATGTTGATTTGAAAATTTATATTAATCTACCTGTAAATTTTATAATAAAATTTTTAATATTATTGATTTGAAAATTAGAACTAAAACTTTAATTTTATGCAAATAAATAATTTTCTATGATTAGAATTTTATTATTATTTTAGTCAATTTTAAAATTTGCAATTAAATCATTAAATTAGTATTAATATTATAGTTTAATAAAATTATAAAATTTATTTATTATAATAAAAAAAATTAAAATTTAATTATGATTGAGTTGCCCATTTGGTAACAAAGAAAGCCCCTTGCCGATGGTTCTCAAGCTTTGACTCTATAGTACTCACTAATTGAGCTTTTCCTTTTACATATTGTGATTTTCTTTATTAATAAAGATCTCAATCTTTGAAAAAAAATTAATGGTACATAAAATATTGATCTCAATTTTATTTGAAGTTAAAACATATCTATCTCAATTTAATATTGCATAATTATCTTTTAAATTGATATACATAGTGTTTAAAATTGATGACAATATGAAATTTATTAAATTTCATCTAAATTAAATATAATTTTTATAATTAACTAAATATAAAATTTATTTTTATAAAATTAATTTGCATTTAAAATTTATTAATTTTAATAATTTTGCACTTTCTATGTTTAAAATTTATATATAAATTTTATTAATTTTGAGAGAATTTAATTTAAAAATTATTAACTGTACATATTAAAATTTTAAATATTTATTTATATCAAATAACATCTGAATTTTAAAATAAAATTTAATTTAATTTACATCAATTTATTTTAATAAAAATTAAAATCTATATAATAAAATAAAAAATTATTATTTAATCTCTAGATCTCACTCTAAAAAACAAGTGAGTCTCTATATTTTGAGAAACTAATAATCACATTTTTATATTTTTATTCTGTCATATTATTTAATCATTTAATCTATTTTTTTATGTTTTTCAATTAAATTTTAAATAAAATAATTAAAATATCCTTAATAACCACAACCATCTTCGGTGAAGACTTCGACTTCAACTTCAACAATCACAATCCTTTTTTTCTTCAAATTTTTTCTAAATTTCTCTTAAAAATGTTTACTCTCGTCCTAGAAGGATCCAATATGAAATAACGATTAGCTATGTGAGTTATAGTTTTTATTTTTCTTACTAGAGTTTGGTAGAAAAATAAATAGATGCATATGACCATTTTTTTTTTTCTAAGTTTCTTTTTAATATAATATTTGTGTATTGATCTATTAGAAAATAATGAACTGAATTTATTTAATTTTAAAGACATTCTAATTAATCAGTTAAATAATTAAACCCATTAAATTATATAAAGACAATAATTGATTTGATTTAAATTATTTTTTAATAATTTAGATAAATTGATAATGTTTTTGCTTGAAGATTTATAATTTAATTAGGCTTCACAGCAGAACATTTCTGAAAATAAAAGATTAGATAATTTAATTAATTGTTTACGCTGGATTAATTGATTTATTTTATATATTTAATTAATAAGTGATAAAATATTTTAATTAATATGATTTTTTTATTTTTTTTAATATAAAAATACTAATATTTTTTTTTCATATATTCTAATATTATTAAATTAATATATATATATATATATATATATATATATATATATATATATAATATAAGCAAGTATTTTCCCTGTCTTCATCAAATAATAATTAACTGAATTGATTGCAGCTATGGATTTTCAATTTCACAAGTGATGAAAGATGAATTATTATTGGGGAGTAGTAATAAGTACATTTTTTATATTGCACTCCTTTTATTTTCTTTGTATTATTAAGATATGTGATATAATTTAAAATTAATAAAAATTAAATATATTAAAAAAACTTAAACAATATTATAGTTATATTAGTTAATTTTTAGGATTATTTTATTTCCATAACTTTAAAGCCTACTTTGTATTTTTAGACAATTTTTTTTTTCTACATAATATTTTAAGGTTTTCTCAAATAAAAAATCAATTTATTTATTTATTTATTAAAATATATTTTTATTTTAAAATTATAAAATATATTAAAAAATTATATTATTAATTTTTTTAAAGGTTATTATATATTTTTCATAGATTATATTTTTTTATTTAGTTATTGAAATAATAAAATCTAATTCAATTTCAATAAAATTAATTAATTATAATTTTGATAAAATTAAATATATAATAACAAATAAAAAAATTTTGATTTTTCATTTGAAGAAATCTTAAAAAAATTTATAGAAAAAATTTTGTCTAAAAAATACAAAGTAAACATTAAAAATATATAAATAAAATTAGGGGCAGAGTTGACTCTCCTTGTTTAAGAGGATCAATTATAATTTTCTTTTAGACAAAACATAAGTTAAAAGTAAAAAGGTCTTGGATTTACCCTCGAACAAAGTCAAATCTTTTTGAAAATATAAACTTAATGATTAAAAAATCTAAAATTTTATATTTTTTTTCAATTTATCAAAACTTTTGACTTTAACAATTTTGTAATTATGATCCATCCTCAAAAGTAGTATTGAGAGTTATTTTTGCAAAAATATTATTTTACTTGTTTTTTATTTGTTGAAAAAATTATTTTATATTTATATTAATTATATAATAATTATAAAATATATTTAAATGTGAAAAAAATATATTTTAATCGAAAGATTTTATTTTATTTGAATGATTGTCACTTACCATCAAATTAAAATATTATCTTACTTGATGTTATTTTACTTCATAATAAAATATATTTTTAATCCATGTCAAAAGTCACGTTAGACTAAAAAAAATTAATTTTAATTTTAAAAATTGATCACATTTGCAATTAAAACTGAGCACAAGATGCGGGGATCTTGAATTGATCCAAATTTCTAAATCGAAAAAATAATAGAGAATTTTTTTTTCAAAATTCGAAAAATAATCAAACCTAAATCGAATTAATATAACAGAATGAGATCGAGAATGTTTTCATCTCCGTACCAAGAACCGAAATGTATCTGAATTGTTTCGAATCTCCGAATCGATAAAATAATTTATATATATTTATATAATTATAAATTTATAATTTATACATATTTTTGTATTTATATAATTATACATTTATAATATATGGTATATATTTACTTATATATGTATTTATATTTATATAATTATAAATTTATAATATTTTTTATATATATTATAAAATTATATTCAAATCTCCGAATTTTTGAACTGAATTTTCGAATATTCAAACCAAACTGAATTGAAATATATGAATATTCAAATGAAATTGAAATATTCTAAATTGGAATCGAATCTCTAAACCGTATCGTACTGAATTTTTAGGACAATTCAGTACAAATATTTTCTTCATTCAATTCGAGACTAAGGATTTAAAAATAAAATCTCTAGAGTTTCAATTCGGTTTGCAGATTTTCTAATCTTTGATTTTACCCAAACCATGTATAGCCTTAATTATAACTATTTTTAAAATTAGAATTAAATTGATAAAATGTAAAATTTTGGACAAAATTAAAAAATATAAAATTTTAAATTTTTTTACAATTAAACGGAAAATTTATATATACATCAATTGGGAGTTATTAGGATTTTTATTTATTTATAAGGGTTTGATATTTAATTTTTCACAAGTATTTGATTAAATAAATGTCATCATGCTGAGGTAGATTAATTAACACGTGTCAATGAGCAATTGATAGTGTGTGTCACACCCTAACTCCAGTGGTGCGACGATTTTAGGGCAATGGTAGGTTTAAAGCCACCATAAATTCGTAGAACTCTCATATCCTGGATCTCATTTATTTTTCACATTCATAAGAAATATATATATCATTCAATAATAGTTTCTATAATCCATTTAAACATAATTCATATCTTTACTTTTATCATTTCATAATTTCCTCTTGTTTCTTACTGATCCAAAGATGTATTCCACATCACTAAGGAACAAAGGCAATTCCAAAATGTAATAATTCATATATCAAAATATTATCATCCCCAATGATCAACTACGAAGCTTTAGAGTATACTCCCAATACATATTGTACCATATTAGCATACAATGAATATACATAATTATATTTCAAAATAATTACAATGGAGGCTTCTTGGAAGAATAAGTCAAGACGCTTGATCTTCTCTACTAGCTCCCTCACGAGCTACACTATCACCTGAAATCCACAGAAGAGGAGTGAGCCTTTAACTCAATAAGGTATGAACATGCAATATGAAAGAAATATACATACATATATATTAATCCAAAGGAAATATCAATTCCAAGAACATGGATAAGAATCATCATGTAGTTAGGCTTACAAGAACAGAAGTGCTCACAATCGAATAACACTATCAAATAACATGGTAAAACTACATAGTGCATCAGTAGCCATGCTACCTATCACAACAGAGCGCATCGGTAGTCCTTGCTACCTTATCACAAACGCATGCTTGGCCAGGCATACGCCTAGAGCTCATAGTCCCCTCTAGGTGGAACACTGATGAAAATCCTATCAGCTAGGTTCCCAAAGTGCACAATGGACCAATGAATTTACTCTCATTGGGAAGAACGTTCTATCCATAGGGTCATATAGTTTCAATCTCACAAGAACATATTGGTCACATGACCATCAATATATATATTATGCTTTCAATCAAGTTTAACAAGTAAGATGCATATGAACTTGATCCTAGAAGATTGACCAAATCACTTGCATCATATACATATATATATGGTAATCACATGAACAAATGGTAATTGTCGGTTTTGGGATATCATAAAATTTTCATGTAATAGCCTGATAATACAATATCAAATATATGGGAATTTTATGGGTGAACAATAAGAATATTCGGTCATATCAATTCAAAGAAACAATAAACAAATACAATGTTCATACTTACCTCTACACAATTTATCATTGAATTCTTTTAGCAATTTGCTCAAACACAATTCTCCTCAATTTCTTTGATTTTCTTCTCCTAAGAAATTTCTCCAAATATTCAAAATTAGGATTTTCCTTAATCAATAATACTCAACATGATTTCTTAATATATAACCATCTTAAAGTTTCTATTTTAAATTCCAATATCAATTTAATCCATCTCTTAAAGAAAATCTACAATTTTACTTCAAATTTACTGTTCACGTTACTATTAATGACAATCTATTAATTCTGATTTCTCCAATATTAATTACCATTAATAGCTTCATGATGCTTACAATAAATTCTATATGCTCATAAGTAACTATTCTAACCATCAGAATTTATTAATCTAACAAGAAATGACATTTGAAGAAAATTTACCTTATTTCTCCAAAAACTGATTTCCTGAGATATTCTACTTGAATCTGATAATTGATGCCTTAAAATATAATAATCTAGAGATCTAATGCATTAATTTTGAGTATTAATGCCTTAGACAAGAAATAGAACCAATCTGAGAAAAACTGAAGAAGAATGAAGAAAAGAAGAAAGAAAAATCGTGGAGAAAAAATTGCTACTGGCACTGGGTTAAATAGGCCACTGCCCCAAAATCTCGCTCGCCAGCTCACCTCGTCAACTCGCCTCAGCAATGCTACCTCGCATAATCCAGCTTGCAACTCCCAGCTCGCAATTTCCACTTCGCCAAACTGATCCGGCAATGCCACTTCTCATATCCAGTTCGCACATGCCACCTCGCATATGCTGCCTCGCTAAACTCTTCTTGCGAACTCCTCTTCGTATAAGCCGCCTCGCATATGCCACTTCAGCAATGCCTCTTTGCCAACTCGCTTTGCTTATCTCCCTCTTCGCATATGCCACCTCGGCAATGCTTCTTCGCATAATGCTACCTCGCCTATTCCTCTTCGCCAAATTCCTCTTCGCACATGCCACCTCGCATATGCCTCTTCGCCAAATCCCTCTTCACCGAATTCCTCTTCGCACATGCCACCTCGCATATGCCTCTTCACCAAATCCCTCTTCACCGAATTCCTCTTCGCACATGCCACCTCGCATATGCCTCTTCACCAATTTCCACCTCGGAAATCTCTCTTCGCCACTTCGCTTGCTCGCATTGCTGGCTCGCAAATGCCACCTCGCATTTTGCCGGCTCGCAAATGCCACCTCGCATTTTGCCGGCTCGCAATTACCAGCCTCTGCCAAGCTGAAACCCGTCCTCGTCAACTTATACTTAATCAGCAAGCAAATGAGCTACAATTATCCAAACTCCCTGATTCTTTTTGTCACTTAAAATTGACATGCAGGGGTTCAACATATCCAAAATTCAAATCACAAAGGCAACTACACAGACTATGGTGGCTCTCTAAATTCCATCCTGACTTACTGCCCAAAAATCCAACCGAACAGACCTGAGAAATCCCACTCTCCACTGAGTTATACTTATCTAAATTTCCTGAAATTTTACAGCCAATAACACAATACACAAAGAAACATTTCTCATGTTTACACCATTGGCTCAAACTGCCTCAGTCATTCTCAAAAAATTCAAACATACACAAATTTCCTACAGAAATGCTAAACCAGACAAGTCCTGCTCAATATGGCATAACTCCTTATACACACAGAATTTCACCAAACCATTTTACATAATTAAAGAGATATAAACCTACAATTTTTATGTTTTACACTTTACCAAAATATTTCTTCAAGATCATGCAATCAGCTTCACAAAATCCTGCAAACCAGAAATTTCTGGATTTCTCAAACATTCTCATCTTTAATTAATTAAATTTTACAACATACAACTATTTAAAATTACAAAAAAAATTTGCAGATATTATAATCTTCCCCCTTAAATAAATTCATCCTCAAATTTATAATATCCTGCCTCAAGCTTAAAATAGATTGGGATATTTGTCTTGCATGCTTCGCTCACTCTCCCATGTACACTCTTCCAAAGCTTGATTTCTCTATAGCACCTTAACCATTGGTATCTCCTTATTCCTTAGCTTCTTAACCATTTGGTACACAATGGAAATTGGAGTTTTTTCATACGTCAAATCTAGTTGGAGGTCCACTTCCGGCACTTGTAGCACATGGGAAGGATTGGCCACATACTTCCGAAGCATCGATACATGAAATACCGAATGCACCTTTTCCATGCTAGGAGGCAAATCCAACTTGTATGAAACCTTTCCAACCTTAATCAGAATTTCAAAGGGTCTAATAAATCGTGGAGACAGCTTGCCCCTCTTGCCAAACCGTAAAACTTTTTTCATTGGAGAAATCTTTAGAAATACAAGATCTCCAATGGAAAACTGAAGATCCTTCCTCTTTGGGTCGGCATAACTCTTTTGTCGACTAAAAGTTGTCTTCAATCTTTCTCGGATTATTGGAACCTTTTCTGACGTATATTTTATCAATTTCGATCCTTCAATGTACTTTTCTCCAATTTCATCCATCTGCATTTCCTTCCATACAAAGCTTCATAAGGAGACATCTGAATCGTGGAATGATAGCTGTTGTTGTAGGCAAACTCTGTCAATGGCAAGTGAGCATCCCAATTTCCTCCAAAGTCTAGAATGCACATCCTCAGCATGTCTTTTAAAGTTTGGATGGTCCTCTTTGATTGCCCATCAGTTTGCGGATGGAAAGCTGTGCTGAAATCAAGCTGTATACCTAAACATTCTTGCAATTTCTGCCAAAAAATCAAGGTGAACTAAGTACCTCTATCTGAGATAAACGAAACTGGAACTCCATGAAGTTTGACAATCTCATCAACATAAATATGGGTATACTGAGAAGCTCCATAAGTTTTCTTGACTGGCAAGAAATGAGCTGATTTGGTTAATCTATCCACAATGACCCATATCGAGTCATAGCCCCTTAAAGTCCTTGGCAATCTAACCACAAAATCTATAGTCACCCTCTCCCATTTCCATTCTAGCAATGGCAACTCTTGGAGTAACCCCGATGGTTCTGATGCTCGAACTAGACTTGCTGACAAGTTAGACATCTGGCTACATATTCTGCAACATCTCTTTTTATTCCACTCCACCAATAGGAATTCTTAATGTCATGGTACATCTTTGCTGCACCTGAGTGCACATTATACTTGGCATGATGTGCTTCCTTAAGAATCATATCTCTCAACCCATCAACTACTAGAACACATAGCCTGCTACCATGCTTTAACATGCCATCAGCCACATTAAATCCTGGAGCTTTTTTTGATCCCACTTCATTCTTTATCATCACCAATTGAGGGTCTTTATCTTGAGCTTCTCTAATTTGATCAATGAGAACCGGCTTGATTTGGAAATTTGCCAGAAGCACTCTTGAATCTGACAATTCCAAACTGATTCCCAAATCATGCAGTCTTTGCACTTCCCTCACTAAAGGCCTTCTATTCACTTGAATATGGGATAAACTCCCCAAGGACTTCCTACTCAATGCATCGGCTACAACATTAGCTTTCCTTGAATGATACAAGATTTCACAGTCATAATCCTTAAGCAATTCAACCCACCTTCTCTGCCTAAGATTAAGATCTTTCTGTTGAAATATATACTTCAAACTCTTATGATCTGTGAAAATCTCACACTTCTCACCATACAAGTAGTGTCTTCAGATCTTCAATGCAAACACTACTGCAGCCATCTCAAGATCATGAGTTGGATAATTCATCTCATGCTTCCTCAACTGCCTAGAAGCATAAGCTATCACCCTTCCATGCTGCGTAAGCACACAACCAAGCCCCACTCTCAATGCATCACAATACACCGCATATCCTCCTTCACCCGACGACAAAGCTAAGACAGGTGTCGTGATGCGACAAGTCTTTAACTTTTGGAAACTCTCTTCACAAGCATCCGACCATAGAAATTTAACTTGCTTCTGGGTAAGTTTGCTCAAAGGAGCTGCAATCTTGGAGAAATCTTGAATAAACCTCCTGTAATAGCCTGCCAAACTGTAACACCTCAGCTTAGCCTGAACCAAATCCATATAGAGATCTTTGGGGGGAGATTTTTAATTTCTTTATATTGTTATGCTTATATATATTTATGCGTGAAATTGGTATTTATGCATGTTATTTGAATTAGTTCTAGGCATAGAAATGGTTTAAAGGCTGCTAGGACTTAATTGGCAAATTTTGAATTTTTGATGA